>CABHPH010139449.1:0-14943 GCA_902168325.1 Peromyscus nudipes
TATTTCAAATACCTTTCAGAAAATAGTTTCTCAGAAACAACTGTGATTTTATTCTTCAAGCATTCAATGTGAACAATACACACACACACACACACACACACACACACAATCGTTTGTGTGTATATGGTTTCAGGGATGGCTCTTCTGCATTGGATACCAGTAAGGGGGTTCATCCCTGGGAGAAATTAATTTTCCTTTTCTCAGCAGTCATTAGTTACCTGTAGTTCTTTGTCTAGAGGTGGGACCATGAGGAAATTTTCCCCTCCCACATTAACATATCCAGTGATATTGCTACGGTTCTGGTCTTGTTTATGCAGCCATTTCTAGGAGAGACGGTTTCACAGCAGACTTCCTGGTGTTCTGACTCTTACAATCTTTCTGCCCCCTCTTTCTTGATGCTCCCTAAGCCAAGGATTCAAGAGCTGTGATGTAGATGCAGCTATTGTGGCTGGGCTCCAGATTATCCATTGATGTCTGCCTTGTATCCAGTTGTGGTTTTCTGTAGTGGTTTCCATTTGCTATAAAGAGAGGCTTCTTTGGTGAGGGTTGGTAGCTACACTTATTGGTGGGTATAAGGACAACACTTAGAGTGTAGTAAGGAATTACGCTTGTCCAGCAAGGCGTTAGAAGATACATGGAATAAACCTAACCAAACCTAAAAGACCTCTACAATGCAAGCTTCCAATGTCTGAAGAAAGAGACTGAGAAAGACACTAGAGAGTGAAAGAGTTTGTGCATCAGTAGAATTAATATTGTAGAGATGACCACCCTACCAAAGATAATTTACAGATTCAGTATAATCCCAATCACAACCCCCACAACATTCATCACAAAGATAGGAAAGAATAAATCTAAAATTTGTGGGAAACCAGAAAAGACTCCAGATAGCCAAAGCTAGAGCAAGGAGAAGAATACTAGAGGGATTGCTCTTTCAGACTTCAAGATGTATTATAGAGCATTAGCGATAAAAGAAATATGGCACTAACATGAAAACAGACCTGTAGACCAATGGAATAAAATAGAAGACCCAAACATGAGCACATGTAACTACAGCCCTCTGATACTGACAAAGAGGCCAAATATAAACTGGAGAAAAGACAGCATCTTCAACCAACAGTGCTGGGAAAAATGGATGTTTACATGGAGAATGAAATTAGACCTGTATTTGTCACCCAGCACAAAAACTAGATCTAATTTGATCAAAGGTTTTAATTTGAAAACGATGTGGTAGTTTTAATGTATTTGGCCCCCATAAGCTCATAGGGAGTGGCACTATTAGGAGGTGTGGCCTTGTTGGAGAAAGTGTGGTCTTGTTGGAGGAGGCTGGATGGCACACGCCTTTAATCCAGACCTGGAGGCTGGAGGGCACAACTTTAATCTGAACCGCACCTTCTGGAGGAAGTGTGTCACTGTGGGGGCGGGCTTTGCGGTTTCTTTTTCTCAAGCTTTTCTTGGTGAGATTGTCAGTCGACTTCTCATCACCTGCAAGATGTAGGACACTAGGCTGTTCCTCCAGCACCATGCCTGCCTGCACACCATCATGCTCCCCGCCGTGATGGACTGAACCTCTGAACTGTAAGCAAGCCCCCTCAATTAAATGTTTTCTTTATAAGAGTTACTGTGGTCATGGTGTCTCCTCACAGCAATGGCAAACCTACCTAAGACAACTTGAAACACTGAAACTGTTAGGAAAAAAAAAAACTGTAGACAATCCCTAGAAGATATAAATGTAGGAAAGGACTTTCTGAGTGGGACTCCATTTATTCAGGAATAAAGGCCAATAATTGACAAGTGTAACCTCATAAAAATCTTCCGCATAGCCAAAGAAACAGTCAATTGAGTGAAGAAAAAACACACAGAGTGGGAGAGAATTGTTTTACCAGCTGTACATCTGATTATCACCCAGAATATACAAACAAATAAACAAAAAACTAAAATAAAACATAAAACAAAAGTCAAGGAAATATATGATCCAATTTTAAAAATGGACTAGAGATCTAAACAGAGCTCTCAAAATATGTTTATCATCCTTAGCAATCAGGAAAATGCAAACTAAGACAACTTTGAGATTTCATCTTACACCAGAAAGAATGGCTAAGATCAACAAAATAGCTGACCACAAATGTTGGAGATGTGGAGAAAGAGGAGCCTTCATTCACTGTTGATGTGAATATAAATTGGTGCAGCCACTCTGGAAATCAGTATGAAGAATCCTCAAAGCAGCACTAAAAATAAATTCACTACATGACTCAGCTATATGACTCCTGGGCATATTCCCAAGGACTTGACAACCTACTCCACAGACTCTTGTTCAGCAACGTTCAATGCCATCATAGTCACAGCAGCCAGGAAATGAAACCAACCTAAAAACCCTTCAACAACAAATGAATAACAAAACTGTGGTACATATACAAAATGGAATACTATTCAGATATACATAGAAATAAAATCATGACATTTGCAGGTGGTCTGGCAGCTTAAGATTATCTTCCTAAAAATTGTCAGTGTTTCCCTTCTTTGTATTTCAAAATAGGGATGCTATAAGTTTCCCAAGTGTGATGGATGCATCTCCAACAGGGTTGCAGGGTGCACCCCAGGCTTAGGCACTTCTTCATAATAACCTTTTTAAAGAAATATCGTTGCAACCAGTAGATACAGCCATCCACCCTCCCCTGCAGGGCCAAGCATCACATCTTGACGAAACAGATCACCTTGACGGATGCTACAAAGATGGATGGACATGTAGGAAAGGATGGGAAAAGAGGCATGCTGGACCACAGTCAAAACCAAAACTACTGTCCCCGTGCTTGGTGGTACATGTCTGCAGTTTCATTACTTGGGAGGCTGAAACAGGAAGATCAGGAGTTCAAAGTCATTCTCAGCTATTTAGTGAGTTCAAGGAAAGTTTCGACTGAATGAGACCATGTCACAAAAAACTAATCTGATGGTGATGATGATGATGATGATGACTGAGTCAAGTGTAACTCAGTGGCATGGCACTTGTTAGCATGCCCAAAGCTCTGGCATCCATCCCCAGCACAAAACAAACAAACAAACAAACAAACAAACAATAAAAATAAACGCCCATGATTGTACAACTAAAAACAAAAATGCCTCAGGGATTTCCCAGGTTCTCCTGGGCTCCTACCTGGCCACTCCCCCATAAATGCAGAAAGCTGCTGTGGAAGTGACGATTTTCTGTTGCATCAGGAATTCCCTGAAGGCAGGGCCACTGTATGACACATTCCACTGTGACAGATGTTAAAAAAAGGTTAAAAGGTGAGACTGAGTCCAACTCCTCATTTCTTTTGAGTTTCTTTCATGGGAAAGAAACAAAACCACCAAAAACAGTTTCAGAAAATTGGTGAATTGCCTTAGTCATTTTACTGGTGTTGTCCCCAACCCCACCCCACCCCACCCCCCGCCCCACGTGCATCTGGTAACAGACCCACAAGTTTAGCATGTTTAGCAGCAGAGATGACAAAGTCATGCTGCTGCCTTGCACCTTAAAGGTCACAGTACCAGACCATTTCTGGGAAGCCTGAAGTTCAACCAGTCTGCTTCTGCTCCTTTTCCTGATGAGAAAATGAGGCCAGAGGGTAAACGGCTCGTTGAAGGTCACACCACGGACAGCGGAAAAACCTGTCTCCCATGACTCTTTAGCCAAGACTCTGCACTCTTCACCGTCCCATGATGCTGACTGTTGCTCAGAGGGTTGTGGGTCCCTGGGTATGCCTTGTAGAAGAGGATGGATTCTTCCTGGTGGCTTTTGTGTGTTTAGAGTTGTCACCGTCAGTGACACTGGTGCCTACCTATTGGGTCTAGAGACTCAAAGTGTGTCGTCATACAGCTGAGGAAAACTTAAAAAAAAAAAAAAAGGTGTCACACTGATTGAGAAGTCTTCTCTCCGATGTATTTTCTATAGAGATGTAATTCTTCACTAGTTTCGCAACATCCACCAGAATTGCTCTCTCGTTTCTACTTGTGCAAAGTTAGATCAAAGCTCAAAGTAACATGCATGGGAAAACATTATCTTGGTACGTAACTTCAAAGTTATCAGATAGCACCGAGTAAGGTCTTTATCTCTGAGATGTGTGTGTGTGTGTGTGTGTGTATGTGTGTGTGTGCGCGCGCGCGTGTGCATTCATTTGTAAACAGCCTCTGGAGCTTTCCTCTCTAGCTCAGTTGTTTGTCAGCATTAATGAGTAGCTGTTTTTCACTTCTCCCTTGGACTCTTTGAAACCTCTGCGCTGAACTTGTTATCATGAAGAGACTTGTTTGTGAACGTGCCGATACTCCCTCCCACAAGACAGAGTTACTCTGTGTAGCTCTGGCTGTCCTGAAACTCTCTCTGTAGACCAGGCTGGCCTCCAACTCTCAGAGATCCACCTGCCTCTGCTCCCAAGTGCGGGGATTAAAGGCGTGCGCCACATGCCCGGCTCCACAGAGACTTCTTTTTAAGAGTAGATGGTACCTGCTTGTCTTCCTGGATGCGCTGTTGGCTGACGCCTGTATGGTACAGAAAATAAACTTACGTTGTTTTTGTGATGAGTTTCCCCTGGAGAATCTTTTCTTCATGTTACAGTTCCCTTTAACACATCCCTTAAAACAAACAAGTTAGCCATTGTCTTAGTTAAGGCTTTATTGCTGTGAAGAGACACCACGACCAAGGCAACTCTTATAGGGAAAATGTTTAATTGAGAGGGCTTACTTACAGTTTCAGAAGTTCAGTCCATTATCATCATGGTGGGGAACATGGCGTCATGCAGACAGACATGGTGCAGGTAGCTGAGAGTCCTGCATGTTGCAGGCAACAGGAAGATGACTGACACACTGGGCGGTATTCTGAGCATAGGAAACCTCAAAGCCCACCCCCACACCCCCACAGTGATGCACTTCCTCCAACAAGGCCACACCTCCTAACAGCGCCACTCCTTATGAGGTTATGGGGGCCAATTACATGCAAACTGCCATGGTTATCTTCATTAGGAGACCACCATTGCAGCCAGCATGGCCACCCACACAATGACAACGTGTGAATGTGGTGAGCTTTAAAGAGAGCGAGACATTGTGACATTTCTCCTAAGTGTGGCTCGAGGGTGGATACCTGCCTAGCTAGCATCTTCAAAGCTCTAGCTCAATCCTCAGCACAGAAAAAAAAAAAGACAAACTAATGGCTATTTCTTCCTGTGGGACCAGCACTATCCGAGATGCTTTATATCTTTTTTATTACTCAAATTTATAATTTACTCAAATTATAGATCACTAAACTGAGGCAGATCGAAACTAAACAACCTGTTCAAATTCACAATTTTTTTAGTGGTGAGGCTCAGATTTGAAACCAGGGTAATACCCATGATAGACATCTCTATCCACAACCGTAATCTGATCTCACATTCCTGTTGGGGACAAGTTGAAATTTTTTTTCCTCTGGAAATATTAGAAACACCACATAACCATGATATGGTAGTTAAGCCAGGTAATTAAATGATTTGTTATAAATAATAGTATACACTTTGTTTTCTGTTACTATTCCAGAGTACTTGAGACTGTAGAGTCTATAAAGAAAAGCATTGATTTCGGCTCACATCTCTGGAGCTCTAAGAGTACAACATCTTTTGGCTTCTGGTGAAAGCCTCATGGTGGAAGGAAGAGGGAGCAGACAAGGGGGAGGCACTTTATAGCCCCCTACAGCTGTAAGAGCTAATCTAGTCTCCTGAGAATGACATTAATCCCTCTTAATTAAACTCCATCCATTGGCAACCAAATCCAGTGTGTCCGTTGACGGAGACAAACCACGTTCAAGCCATAACCCTTGAACAGCACAGAGAACTTGAAAGTTACCTTTTATTCTGACCTTTTGTGCAAAGCCTGTTGGAGACATCGTTCGAGCCCAGAAGTTTACAAATGTTTTCTGACTGTGGCCAGAAAGCAAAGTTTTCTAGGCTTTTCGAGGCACACGATCTTAGCTGTAACTATTTAGTTTAGCCACTGGGCAGAAGCAGCCGTTGATGATAGGTGAACAGTTGGGCACGGTTGCCTTTCACTCAAACTTCATTTATGGACACTCAAATTAGAATTTCATGATTGTCAATGCTACAACATGGAGCTCCTGATCTGCTTTTAAAAAAATAAGGAAAAAGGTAAAATTTCTTCTTAGCTTGTGAGGCATACAAAAATAATGGGCTTCATTTGGTCGGTGGCCCCAGAGTTTGCCAGTCCTGCTCTGGCTAATGATTTCCCATCTCCTTGGGAGCTCCCTGAGAGCTGGACCACATCAGAGGCAGCTTGGCACATGACAGACATTTAGTAGGATTTTGCTGGTGGAAAGGAATCAAATTCCTTTAACTGGGGAGGGGTAAGGGGCATTTTTATAAGCCTCATCCTATTTCATGCTCAGACAGGAATCAAACTTGAACCCTTGGCCATTCTTTCTGTCCTGCATTAACACTCGTATATTTTGTAATAGCTGTTCCCAGTACATGGGCACCTTGGCTTATCCAAGCCTCCCCGTGAGTTCAGCAGCTCTCACTCTTTGCAGGGCAGGTTTCAGATGGCAATTTGGAGATAGATATCTCAAAGGACAGAGGAGGCCAACAGCCTCCCCTGCTAGGCTCCCTGCCAAGCTGCCCCCTGGCATTGTAAGTGAGGGGATCTTCCCGGGGATTTAGTACTTCTTCATTTGGCTGTACAGCAAAGCACAGCACTGCCCTCTGATTCCTGCTGCTGATAGTGTGGCAAACAGATCAAAGGAGGAAATGCTCCAACTAACACTGAAGGCTTCTTCCTCCAGTCGCAGCGGAGTGACTTGTGAAGTATGTGAGTCTAGAAAGATTGCAGCTTAGAGACGGGTCTATCACATCATCCTGGGGTTCTCAAAAGACTATGAGTTAGAGACCTCGCAGTACCTGGACCTTCTGGATCAGAATCAATTCCAATTGTCTTATGACCAAGCTGGACTGCAGAAGCTTTCTCCTAGCTTAGGTGTTGGCTACTAGAAACAAAACCCCAACTTTCCCCCTCCACATCTCCAAGTGAGACTAAAGGCCTCATAGGATTTCCGTCTGGGGAGTGGATTAGAGACCTCCTGCTGGGTACCTTTCCCTATGCAGCTGCCTTGATGGTACTGGTCACAGTTGATAAGCCTCCAGCCGGAGAGTCATTCTTGGTAGGACAGAGTAAGGAAAAAGAAGTTTTCCTTTGGATGGGGTATTGCTCAGAAGAGCATGCTCACATTTTAAGCATTCCACTTAACCACCTGGTACGAGTCGGCAACAAGAATACTGAACCGTCAGCTCTGTAAGCCAGTTCTGATAATATGGGTTTCCCACCTGCTGCGTTCCTGAGAAGTTTATGAACAAATATACTCAGCTGGCTATGGCTGGACTTTCCGTCATGACATCACCCAGGTTTCTTTATATCTTTGGTAAAGGCGTTTTTTAGCTTCTTTGCTGGGATGATTGGCGTTACTCTTTCCCTTCCTAGTCTATGCTGATTTAGTTCTTGTTGGGAGATCTGAGGGGTCCTGGAGACTTCTTCTCAGAACTGCCTGGTAGTCTTCTATTATTAGTGGACTACTCTCTGAGTTTAAGCATTGACCCTTCACTGTATTCCTATCTTTAAAAAACATTCATTTTATCTTAAGCGTGTTTGTGTGTGCCTGAGTGTATGTACACACGCATGCATGCGACACCAGCAGAAGTCAGATGAGAACATTGTTGCTCCTGGAACTGGAGTTACAGATGGTTATGAGCCACCAAGTGGGTGTTGGAAATCAAACCTGGGTCTTTTGCAAGTGCAGTAAGTGCTCTTAACCACTGAGCCATATCTCCAGCCCCTGTTATATTTCTTAAAAATCAAAACAAAACATCAGTAAACTTGGAAAAGCAGTGACTCGTTGTTAGGAAAGTAACTCCGAAGAGGAAGGCCCAGGACTCTTCCTGACGTGAGGAGGATTCAGAGCACGGAGTCTGGGGTCAAGGATATCGTGGTTGAGTGGGCGGTGGTGGGGCACATCTTTAATCCCAGCACTCAGGAGGCAGAGGCAGGTGTCTCTCTGAGTTGGAAGCTAGCCTGGTCTACAGAGTGAGTTCCAGGACAGCCAGGCTTACACAGAGAAACCCTGTCTCCAAAAACAAACCAAATAAACAAGAATATCATGGTTGCAGTAACTTCTAGTCAAAGAAAGAAACCGGTAGCTTCCCTGTGCTGTCTGATCAAAACTCCAGACTCCCCGCCCCGGCTACAAGTCTGCATGGGCTCCGGAGCACACCTCCACCTCTCTCCAACCACTCCTGCTATGTTCTCTTTCATTGTGCATCGGCTGTGACCTCTTCATTTCCGGTTTCTGAACTCACTACGCTCATTCCCATCTCTGTGGGGATTGCAAATGCTGCTTCTTATGTCTAGAATGTTCTTTCACCAGATGTGTCCCTGGTGACTTGTCATTCAGGTTTCCATTTAAACACTCTTCCCTAACCGCTCACATCGCATCTTATACTGTTCTCTGTATCTATTATTTGTTCTTATGTGCTCCTGCCTTCCGGTTGACTCTCACAGGACTACAAGCCCCAGGCAAAAATGAGCTTTCTCTGTCTCACTCATTAAATAAATGGATGAAAGGATAAGCATCAGATCATTCTACAAGGACCAAAAGCGAAGGATGGGACTTTTAAGGGGAAGCGTGGCACCATAAACACGTGGTCAAACCAATGCTGGGAGCCCCAGAGGTCGGAGGGAGAGGAGAAAGCGTGTCATTGTGGAGGTGGCTGATGGCCTAGTAGAGGACATTCCTCTTTCCCACCCTGATTCTGATCTGTCATAGGAATAAGGCAACCAAGGAAGACAGGAACTAACCTCTGACTTTTCTTACTGACAAATTGGTAACTGTGGCTTACACCTATTGGCAAGAATGCCAACTGACAGGTAGCTCTCGGCCACCATCCATCTGTAGTCTCAAAGGAAGGAACAGACGGACAGAGCAGCAGGGCCACCGAAGCACCCAGAAGCCTCAGAGGACACAGAACACCTGGTTACGCTCTATGCTGAGTGCTCCTCTGTGTCACCTTGGTTCTGTCACCCTCCACGAGGTGAAGATTTGCTCCACAGATTCTCAACACTGTCAAAGTGAGACATGAGCAAGAGCGAGTTGCTGCCTTTGTTGGTCCCAGGGCAGTGGGAGGGACAATCCACACAGATACTGGCCCCTCACCCAGCACCCCCTCCTCCGGGGAGCGGTCTACTTGGCTCCTCTCAGCCCCAGTCACTGGGAGGCATGCCCCTTCCCCTGAGAGCTCTGTCCATTCCCCCCCTCTGTCTGGAAATCGCTTCCTGTGTCCTCGGCTAGCTACTGATGGCTCATGCTTTTCAAATCTGTTCATTCATTGTGAGATGAATGATCCCTGCCCCATAGTGATCTGTTTTATGGGACTGCCTATCTACCCTTCAGAAAACTCAACACAGTTCAAAACAATTTTTAAAACTATTATTATTATCATTCCATGCATGTGTGTATGGGTACCTGCTTATGCTAGGCTGTGTGTGTGGAGGTCAGAGGACAGAATTTGGAAGCTGGTTCTCTTCTACCTTGTTGAGGCAGGGTCTTTCTCATTGTTTCTGCTGAGTGGCTATCCTAAGCTAGCTGGCCCATCAACGTCTGTGAGATTCTTTGTCCCTCCCTGTCCGACCACTGTAGGAGTACTGAGATTCCAGATGTGCACTACCAAACCTGAACGTTTCTGTTTACACTTGGGTCCCAGGGGTCGGACTTAGGCTGTCAGGTGGTACTGTAAGTACGCTTACCAAAGGAGGCATCTTGTCAAAGTCCAGATCTCACCGCCCCTGAATTTTTGTATTTCTTGTGCAATACTACTTACTAGAAAACAAACAAAAAACCCCAAACCAAACAAAAACAACAATAAACTTACAGCTGGGCAGTGATGGCACACTCCTTTAATCACAGCACTCGGGAGGCAGAGGCAGGTGGATCTCTGTGAGTTCGAGGCCAGCCTGGTCTACAGAGCGAGTTCCAGGACAGCCAGGATTACACAGAGAAACCCTGTCTCAAAAAACAAACAAGAACAACTAAACAAAAACAAGCAAACAAACCAAAACACTTACAGGAAATTTCTAGCATTTGAAAAAGTAGGGGGCATAATAAAAACTCAACTCCACATACCATGTACATGTATTTGGTCACAGGGTCTCATGTAGGCTGGCTGAGGATGAGCTCGAACTTCTTATCCTCCTACCTCTACTTCTGTGTTAGGATTTTTGGTGCATGCCACCAAGCCTTGTTTGTGCAGTGCTGAGAAGCAAATGCAGGGTTCTGTGCATGCTAGGAGAATCACTCTATCCCCTGAGCTACACCCGCACCTCCAACTTTTAATAATTGTCAACATCTTATTGATCCTCTTACTCTTTTGAATAGAACTTAAGCTCTGAGAGGGCAAGCAGAGTGTTGGTTTTTCTTAAAACCATGCTTCCCTGGTGCGTACCCCAATGCCTGACCCATTAGTGCACACATTTTTCTGGATGAGTAACGGAATGGATGGATTGAGTTGAATGACTAATAGGCTCTATATTATGTAAAAGGACAGTAGAAATTGACCTAAGTGTACAGATGATGTATTAGTCAACTCAAGTGACTATAACAAAAGATCGACTGTGTCCTGTCTTACTGACATACCCCAATACCTGAGACAATCCCATTGTAAAGAGAAAAACATTTGTTTTTGATTCCCACATTTCGAGGTTCCGGTCCTGACTGATTTGCCTCACTGTTTGTGCCCTTGGCAAGCACATCACAGCAGGGATACACGGTGTAGCAAAACCTGTTTACACTGTGAGCTGGGCAGGGGCAGGGAGAGGAGTGGGTCCCACAGCCCCCTTTGGGGAGACATCATTCCAGTCATTTACAGACCTCCACTAGGTCCCAACTCTCAAAAGTTCCACTGCCCTAGGGATCAAGCCTTTACCACTGGGCCTTTAGGGGACACCCATCAGCTGGCCAGGTTGTGTAATAGAGATTTCCTTTTCATAGATCTGAAGATTGGCAGTTCAAGGTCAAGATTTCATCAGGATTTGGTTCTGATGAGGGCTGTCTCCTTAGATTGCAGTAGCCAAATTATGTTGCAGGGAGGGTCTTGAGAGGCAAAGTCTTGCAAACTACATCAGGCTGCCCTCTAGGGCAGTATCCTTCTACTTCAGCCTCCTGAGTGCTGGGATGACAGGGCTACACTGCCATGTTCTTCTTTCTAGGATGTCTGTTATTACAAGAAAATAATTACGGATATGGGAGTTCCACTCACATAACCCCATTCAGTCCTACTTACCTACTAAAGGCCCGTCTCCAAAGACCATCACTTTGATGTCTAAAGCCTGTTTGACACATGACTTTGGGAGGTTCCAAAACAGCAAATGGCAGATAAGTGCCTCCCAGTCTTGCTGAGTAGCAATTTCCTCCAAGAAGATGATTAAAATTCAGGAAATCCTAAAGGGAGGTGAAACATTCCATCCTGTAGGGAAGCTCTTTGAGACTCTGGAAGTAAACAACCCAGAAGTCTCAGGGAGTCCCTGAAACTGACCAGATGCAGAAGGTTCCTCCCTTCCCAAGATTATACAAATAATAATGACTGCTGAGGAGACACTCTCTGACAAGCTGAGCTGCCTGAAAAAAGCTCAGACAAGCCAAGCTGCATGGAAGTCATGTAGACAGCTCTGGGGTTTTGTGAGGTGTCACCCACAAGTTTGATTTTTGTGGTCTCCTTACTTCGGTCCGTTGTTGGTTCCCTATCTGGTGCAAATGGATATTTCTTCATGTCTCCCCAGGATGGTGTCACACAACAAGTCTAGTCTGAGAAACCTCACGTGTCTAGTCTACCATCTTGTCTCCTATGGTTCTGACACTGAAGCTTTGTGCAGACTGAGGGAAGGTAAGCACAATGGAAGAAATTGGAGAGATTGGAAAGAGGGTCTACAAAACCCAGGAGGAGCAGACTTCCTCTAGCGTCTGAGTTGGCAACAGCCAAATCTCTCTCTTTTATAAGGGGTCTATATACATTTTCCTCACTGGAGTTCATATCTTAGCATTGAGGAAAACCTTTTTTTTTTTTTTTTTTTTGGTTTTTCGAGACAGGGTTTCTCTGTGTAGCTTTGCGCCTTTCCTGGAACTCACTTGGTAGCCCAGGCTAGCCTCGAACTCACAGAGATCCGCCTGGCTCTGCCTCCCGAGTGCTGGGATTAAAGGCGTGCCGCCGCCGCCGCCGCCACCACCGCCCGGCGAAAACCATTTTTTTTTAACTTATGATGAGCCTGATTCTTTACTTATTCATTTCTTGCGTTTGAGGTTCTCTTTGATGGCATCTTTGGCCTGGGAGTTTTTGTCATACTCCATAACCACCACATAACTGCAACCAACCATTTTATGGGGTTTCTCCTCTTGATCAGTTTTTCAGTTTTTCAGGCATCTACCCATTCTTCTGGTTTCTTGTCATCAGCTTTAAATAGGTTGATTCGGTGTTCAGCACACAGGGTCCAACCAACTTGACACACATAGGCTCATCATTGATTGCAAGCACACAAATGTGGTCTTGGTACTAGTCTAGGGCTTTAGCGGGTTCACAGATTCCATGTGCTAGGGAATCACGGCTGAGGCACACTGGCAGCACACATTTCTGTTGCTGCTGTTGGATTACCACTTCCGGAAGTGAGGCTTCAAGTGTACAAGTCTTCATTTCACTCCTTTTTGTTACGGAAGTAACATGTGCTTCATAGAGAAGAAATAGAATATAAAAATGAAATAAAAAGACTAGAAACTAGCGACCTGGAGAGGTGGCTCTGGGGACAGGCGCCCGCCCGCGGCGTCCGAGGTGGCGAGTTCGATTCCCGCGACCGCCAGTGCTCTGGATGAGTGACGTCATCGTCATTCATTCATCGGAAAAAAAAAAAAAGACTAGAAACTGTGCGTGATTTCATTATACACAGGTAATCTCTGAGTCATTTTACTACTCTTCCTAGAATTTAAAAGTGCATAGTTGCTGCAACATGTTCATCAAAAATATTTTTTAAAGAATAATTGATATGAAAACAGTCTTAAAATAAAAAAGAATGTGTTCCCTGAGAGCTTAAGAATGGTGTTCTTCCTTTAGAATGCCAATGCGCCTTTTTAACCATTTGTTTCTTTATCTCCCTGTCAATACACTGCAGCTGCTGTCTTCTGTGTTCGTGATGTTTCCCCAGGCTAACGTTAGTCCTGGTTGACAGTCAGTTAGAACTGGTCCCCATGCAGGTAGAAAATCAATCTACAAAGGGTTGTTCCGGAAAATTCCAAGTCACTGGGTATCAAGGAATGAGTGAGCTGGTTTGCATTCTTTCCAGCCAGTATGCTCTCATTAGGATCTTGACTGACTGTCAACCAGGACTAACGTTAGGTGATGTTTTGCTTTTTTTTTTTCATGATGCTGATGAGTGTAAAGTTTCAATTCTCCTGTTTTCTTGGACCCCTTTAAAGAGCCTGGGTGTGGCTGCTATTTTGTGTTGCTTTTCTTAGAGGTCCTTGCTAGTTGTGTAAGCTTGGAGACTCCGCTCCCCCATATATAGCTCTGGCTATAAGCCATATTATGGGTTGCCCCATGGTACTTCATTTGGGAGCCCTGGAGAACTGCCAAGTGGAAGGAAATGGGATGTCACAGCCTGTAAGCTGTCCAGTTGCCTGGCATTCAGGGTATTTGCTCAAGCCCCTCAATGTGTTGAAGCAGTCTCACAGAGCATGCCCAGATGTGTGGACAAGCCAATGCAGGCCTTTCTGCTGAAGGGATGTGATGGGGCTCACCCACCGCCTCCAACAATTTGGGGAATCTAAGGCACGAGCTGCCTTCCTGTTGCCCAGACCGGGCTGACACAGCCTTCAGGCTAAGAAGATTAAGCAGGCTTTATTTACAGAAGCCTTCTAGTGACAGCAGAGCCCACCACGCCCAGGTAGAGCCTGGGAAGAAAGGGAAAACACATTCTTTCCTTGTCACTGCTGAATGCCAGGGCAAAGGCTACATCCGCAGTGGAGATTAGCCAGGTACTGGGAGGCCTGGATGAGGCTGTGCTCCACACTGTCAGTCCGCATCACTGGGAGACAGATCCCAGAGTAGGGCTCTGAGAGCCACTAGACAGGGCTGTGTGCACAGGAAATACATGCATGCATGAGTGAATGAAAGATGACCAGTGATCCATCCATTGCACTTGTGTTCTGTTTCTTCTCTGGTCCTCATTTTGGCAAGAAAAAAAAATATGAGTGTCCATAGGAGACCTGCCCTTTCTTGGATGGAGACAGAAGAGGAGGGAATTGGGGGCTACAGTGAGGGAGAGGGACTGGGAGGAGAGGATGGGGGGAGGAGAGGCTGCAGCTGGGATGTAAAATAAATAGATAAAAAACATTGAGTATCTTATTTTATTTGGGGATGCTGAGGATATCACTCAGGGCCTAGTGCATGCTAGGTCATTGCTTCATCACCAAGCCAGATCCCCAGCCTTGGAGCATGCCTGATATGAAGGTCGAAAGACATCTACAGGAGAGGAGTAAATTCTCTCCTTCCATCATGTTGGTCCCAGGGATCAAACACAGGCCGGGAGGTGGAGGTGCACTCCTTTAATCCCAGCACTCGGGAGGCAGAGACAGGCGGATCTCTGTGAGTTCGAGGCCAGCCTGGTCTACAGAGCGAGATCCAGGACAGGCTCCAAAGCTACACAGAGAAACCCTGTCTCGAAAACAACAACACCACCACCAACACCACCAACAACAACCACCACCTCAGGTCAGCCAGCTTTGCAGCAGGTACCGCCTTTATTTACCCACTGAGACATTTCGCTGACTCTATACATAAATTTGAATAAAAATGATTGTTATATGAAGCAGGATGCTTCTTAAGCGTGGAATGTTTCTCCAAGTCCACG
>CABHPH010139450.1:0-52169 GCA_902168325.1 Peromyscus nudipes
ATGATCAAGATACACTGTACACATGTATGAAATTGTTAAACAATGAATAAACAATTATCAAAAGAAGAAAAAAATAGTGATTATAAATGTTTGTTTAAAAAGGTGAAGTGCAAATGTGAATTTAACAAGAAGTTGTTGATTTTCAACACTGTACATAAACTCCTTTGTTACAAATAAATATTTATGGTTCAAAAAAAGGCAAAAAAAGAATAAAAGGTTAGATTGAATAGCAAAAAAAGATTTGCATCATTATTATGTTTTGATAACCATATTTCAAACAATAATTTTTTTTTGAGACAGGGTTTCTCTGTGTAGCTTTGGAGCCTGTCCTGGAACTTGCTCTATGCGCCAGGCTGGCCTCGAACTCACAGAGATCCTCCTGCCTCTGCTTCCCGAGTGCTGGGGTTAAAGGTGTGGGCCACCACTGCCCAGATTCAATCAATAATATTTGGGAAGAGTTTCTAATATAAACTTGTTATTAATATCATTTTAAGAATTACATCATTGTAATGTATTTAAAACAAGTTTATTGAACTGGAAATTTTATAAAATATATGCCTATGTTAGATGCAAAGTTTGGCATGTGTATATACACACATAATTTATATAAACACTTATTTTTTAGTATATTAACACATATAGTATATACATGCATATGTATATATATTTATCATTATTTAACAAATGAAAATTTAGATTCTCTCTTTCACCCTATATTTTTGCCTGTATATTCATCTCATGAAGCATGGATCTAGTTATCTGCTTTGCTGCTTGAAACTGCATCCCATCTTATCAGAAACAAGCACTTAAATTCTGAAATAACCATCTTCAAATACCTGACAAGATGATTTAAAAACACACTTATATGTTGGTGTGGACATGCACTTGATCCTTCCTAGTTTCTGTGCAGGGCATCTTTATGTAGATAAGCTGCAGTTTCTTTGTTACTTTACACACATTTGGGTTTTCTGAACCATGAATAATTCTGCCTTGAATTAATATTTCCATGTGTTAATGAATTAGCACACTTGAGCAGAATGATAAGTCATATGAGACAGTGATGCTAACTGTAAAACGGACTGCTTTTGAAATACTTTCTACCTCCAGCAATGCTCAGAGATCTATTTGAATTAAAGCCCTGCCCCCTTCCACTCTTGTCATTCCATTCACAAGTCCTTACACGTGCATGTGTAATGAGGCATCATGGTGAGTTGATATTGCAGATTTAGACTCATTATACTATACACAATCATCTTGCATGAGGTGAAAAGTGTGATGAAGAAACTATTGAAGTTCAAGTCACGTTCCCATCCTTACCTTACTAACTGTGAGCTCTTTAAATTACTTTGACTCTTTCTCCTTATTCCCTCCTTTACATTGGCCTGCATCTTCCGATGATTCTCACTGTCAGTAGGGTAAGACTTGGTGGAGCATGGCTTGCACTGCTGATGCCCCTCCAGGGCACTAGACAGAAGACACTTTTGTCTCTGCAAAAGCAAAGGCAGCTGAACAGTAATGCAATGCTCTTGACCTTTATTTGATCAATAACTTGTGTCAGCTCAACAGCCTTCATCTGACAGCATTAAAATTATCATGGAAGAGGATCCCATTTGCATTAATACAAAACTGCCCCCCTTGTTAGGAGTTATATATAGTAGGCACTCTGACACAGTCTTGTGCTGAGCAATCTTGAAAAGAACAGACTTGAACTGAGAGTCATGGCCTGGACTTCTGTTTGGATCACACTTCTGGCTCACTGCACAGGTCAGGGAGTCTTTCATGGCCAGGGTGGGTATGCAATGGTGCACATCAGGTCTCTGATTGCTACTGACCATTGGTTTTCTCACCTGTTTGCAGGAGTGATTTCGCAGGCTGTTGTGACTCAGGAATCTTCACTCACCACATCTCCTGGAGGGACAGTCATACTCACCTGTGGCTCAAGTACTGGGGCTGTTACTACTAGTAACTATGCCAACTGGGTCCAAGAAAAATCTTACCAGGTACACAGTGGTCTAATAGGTGGCACCACCTACAGAGCCCCAGGTGTTCCTGCCCGATTCACAGGCTCCCTGCTTGGAGACAAGGCTGCCCTCACCATCACAGGGGCACAGCCTGAGGATGAGGCTGTGTATTATTGTGCTCTGTGGTACAGTGACCAGTTCCACCCTGACACATGCAGATGGGGAAGTAGAACACAAACACCCTGGTATAGTCTTATAACTGCTGTCCTCTTACGTGTGGCTAAACCTCTCTAGGCTCAGAGTACATGTTCTGTTACTAGAGAGAAGGTCATAAAAGCTATTGTCTAAAGCTACAAAATGTTTTATTTCAACATATTTTATGATAATAATGTTGTGATGACAAGCTTTAGTTGACAACATAGAATCTCCTAAGAAGAGAGTCTCAATATGGAGAATGTCTACTTTTTGATGACCTGAGGAATTGTCTTAATTATTTGATGTGGAAAGACCACTTTGAGTGTCACCATTCTTTAGACCAACTGTCCTGAATTCTATAAGATGGAAGTTGAGCTGAGAACAAGCCAGCAAATGATTACATAATATGTATCCATTTTTAATATCCCATGACCTTACTGATTTTCTAAATTGCCTGTGTAATGTGCAATGCTCAAAACATGCTCTGTAGGCAATGTTTCCCATGACACATTAAAAAAAGCAGGAATGCTCAGTGCTCAAAAGAGATAGAAAGGGAAGCAGACAGCAAGGAGGAAAGAGGAGAGAAAACCAGACTTAGAGATAGTAGGTAGTAAGAGCAGGCATTACTGCCCAGCAGTGCCCTTAGCTCCCGCCTCCCAGACAAGCAAGCTGATCCATCTCTGCATCTAGCTGTTACTGGAGCTGGGAAAACTATGATGTTAGACAGAGGGTCCTCTCTATTTCTTCCTTTGCCTGACTGTTGCAGTGATAAGGATGGAATCAAAGTTATTGTGTGTGTTTCCTTTTAATGCTGAGCCCCACCTACAACTCTAAAGCCAGGTTATTGCTGTTATCTTTCCTACCCCCTCATCCAAGTGCCTCCATTTAGCTACTCACATGTCAAAGAGCCAAGAGCCTGATGAAGGATAAGAGGGATAAGGAAGGTATCCAACCAAGAGTAAGCTTCACTGTGGACCTCTCCCAGGTGTATTGAGAATGGAATCTCTCTGATACTTTTTCCCTGTAAACTTTTCAGTTCAGTGAGGTCCTGCTTACCAAGTCTCTTGATTGAAGAATGGCAGCTCAAGCCTTTGCCCTGGGTCTCAAGATTGAAATCACCATTTACCTTGCTGAATCAGAGCCCAAGTCCCTACTCATCATATTCCCAGTGGAGTGTGGGCTGACTGAGTTCCCTACCAGGTAATTGTAGAAGATTGTCTACAATTGTGGAAAGGGACCCTGGAGTGCCACATGGGTCATGGTTATTTCCACAACCTTTTCTATAATTTTCAGTCAGGTATAGCACCTTGAGAAGAGGTCATCTCCAATCCTAGATAAGAGACCCAAAGATATGTTACTGAGGTGCTGGAAGTTTTTTAGGGAATTGCCAAGATCATTCTCTTGTGTGGACAATAAACTGAATGACTGGGAAAAGAATTGAGTGAATGGACAAAGAATTGGATGGCTAGGGACAATAGACCAAGTTTTGGAGAAGGGGAAAGTAACAGCTTTATTCATTCAGGATGGGAAAAGACCAGGAGTTTCTTAAATAGAAGCCGGCTTAGGGTTTTTACAGGGTCCCTGAGTGTCCCTTTTCCCTGTTGATTGTGTTTTGCTATTGCCCCTGCTCATCTAGCTCTTTCCCATTGAAGAGTTTCCTGGGAAGAAGAAGTGACAGTCTCAGGAAGCCTGATTATACTTTCCTTGCCTACCCATGTTCCTTTAATCCTGCTTCAATTCATTCCCTGGAAGAAACAGTTTCATCCCCAAATACTTTTCATTGACTTACTTATATCAACTGGCGGACAATAATGGGCTGATCTTGAGAGGGCAGTGCTGTTCACAAGATCAAGTCATTCAGAAATCACTACTGCCTTCTACACACTTGCTCAGGTTGTAATGTTTTTGAGGAGTATTACCCAAGAGCTTCCTTGTGATCTACTTCCTGACCCTCAGTCCCGTTGGCCACATGAGTAGTGAACTTAACTCTGCTTTATACTTCTTTGTTTATCCCTATGGTGTCATTGTCCAGGAGGTATATGTCGACCAACAAAATAATTTCTAGGACAGTACCTACTTAGTCTCAGAAATCGAAAAGACTCAGAAATTAAATGTTTTCCATGTCAACAACCTAGTCTCAGCATATACAATTTGATTTATTCTTTATTGCTAGGTTCTCCCAGTGCTACAAATCCTTAACTGTTAGACAAGGGATTCTCTTAGAATGAAGTTGAAGATTTAAGCAGGTATGTTTTCACACTTACATTAGACCTAATATGTAGACAGCAGATGGTCGTCAATCTATATATTGATATTGACTATGTGTGTGTGTATCAGTCATACATAGGATGTGTGAATCAAAGTATAATCCTTGTATGAAGTGACCTTAATAATTTTCTTCCTTAAGGAAATATGAAATTCTAATCCAAAGGATCACCACCATGCTACTACAATACAAGAATACCTCAATAATGAGCACAGAAGAAAATACTTAATCAAAACATTACCAACTATATTCTACATTAACCTGATACTTTTTCACTGTAACCATTAAGAGGGATGAGGTTACAGATTTATATTCTCTTTAGCATGGCATCTCTAAACTTTGGGGTGAGAAGAATTACAATATCTGGTCCATGTATCTGATGTGCCTATTAATGGAAGAAACTTTGAGTTTTTAGTATCAGGTATCTGAGAAACTACTGGAGAAAATGTGAAGTTACTGGACAGCATGCCACAGTACTGAATGCCACTTAAGTCTTCCATGAACATGGTCTTTCAAAGATGAATCATGGCAAAATTGCCAGTATCATGTAAGAACTACACCAGAAGCTACTCTTTCTTGCTTTGACATTGTACTGGATTGATGCTGCCATGACAGGAGAGATCTCTTAATTAGAGGAGGTGATAGTTCATCAACCAGCATGAATATCCAATTTAAACTAACTTATACCATAAACACATGACTTTTCATTTAATCAGAAAATAACTTGCCAAAAAGGAACATCCCCAAAATTAGTCTTGGGGAAAGGTTTTTGTTTTTGTCTTTTAGGAGAATGTAGCCTAAGGAATCTGAAGAACACTGGACAAATGAGACAAGTGAAGAAAAGGGACAAACCATCTATCCCAGGAAACAGAGTAAAATGGCCTATTGGTATATCATCTAAAAGATTTTATGTCTTCCTAAATGTTTGTTTCTACTCTTCTCTAAGGAAATTTAACACTATTGATCTTCTAATAGTCCCAGTTCAATTAAAATTTAAACCTGACTTTAGATTTGGAGAATGGCTCTCTCCTTCTTTAAAGTCAAGCATGTTGTTAAAAGGAAAATGCAAACTCCCTGTATCATGCCAGAAGAAGAGCCATCTTCTGCTATGGGACAGAAAAAATAAAAAACCAAATAAATTAAGGGACTATTCTATTACTAATCTCAACTCTTTGATTCTATTCTGATTCTTTAAACTGTTCTTAAAGTATGAATTTTATATCAAAATTTATAAGATTAATATATATATATAGATATATATACATTTTAAACTCTGTTAAGATATGAATGGTCATATAGAGTACTCACTAATTCTAAAAAAAAAAAAGGCTTCAATTAGCTGCATATATGTCTTTGTGTTCGAGTCTCTTATTAGTTTTCTGCAGGAAATCACGGCCAGGCCTAACATCAACTGAAGTCTCCAGGAAGAAGATTGGGCCCCACAACAACAACAATTCCATGTGGACAATAATAACATCACTAAGCTGACAAACATCATCTACCGATCAGCTTTGAACTACAAAGTGCTCAGAACAATTTTGAGAGGGCTAGCTGAGATGATCCAGTCTCAAAGATTACTTGAATAAGGACTTGAGATAAATCCTGAACTTTGGAATTATACACAGACTGGATAATGAAGGATATAGTTACCTTTCCTAGAATTTGACAATTAACCTAAAATTTTTCTTTTCAGAATAAAGATACCTTTGCCCATACCCAGCAGGAAGCAATTTTAAGAATACAACGCCCACGTTCCCAAAGAGGTGGTGTGGGGCGGGTGGTTTTTTGGTCTTTTAATGGGTTTTGGGTCTGGGATAATTTTCATTGTTTAGAGGGGTTGGTTACAAGTTGTTATCAAGGGTTAGGAAAAGGTCTAAGCAAAGGCGGTTAGATTTAAGGTTTTTGTTTAAAAAAAAGAGAAAGAAAGAAAAGAAAATTACTAGTTTTAAATACTTTACATTGGATTGGATTGTTTTATATTATATACAAATTATATATACTGAAATTGATATTGTTAGGAAATGCTATATGTATATTTCTAATTGTACTTATACTGTTCATTTAACAAAATAATGCAAATTGCTGATTCTTGAATGTTATTATTACCAACTATTAGGATATAAAGAAATGAAAGTTAGTAGTTAGACATTACAATAGAACTTGTAGTCATATTAGGTATATTTTCAAAATTGAGCATATATATTTTAGATAGACAGGTCATCTTCAAACCCTTCAGAGATCTACAGAATATGGCATTTAAAATGTTTTAATAACTTAGAAAATTTTTCTTTTTTGTTATGATTATGAGACATGTTGGCTCCTGTCTGTACCAATCTACTTCAGAGAGAATATGGGCATTGAAGAAACTGCATATGGAGTTAACTTTCATTGTGGCAAATGTTAACCACCAGACAACAAAGTATCCTCGAATCAACTGCTGACAACAGGACAAAATGGACAGACAAGACACGAAACAAAGGACTACCGATTCTAGCCAAAACAAGTGTGGTTATGGCTTTATCAAAAGGCATCTTTTGAGGCCAGGACCATATGGCACCATCCCTGAAGTGGCCTTCACAATCCAGAAAAGGTACAGTGCCCTTTTCTTTGAAGGCAGCTGAACAGGCAGTGGGCCAATGGCTTCTGATGTGCAATGGAACAGCAGCTGAAACAGTTATTCTTGAAGAGTAACTAAGCTCACGCCTCTCAATAGCAGACTGGCATTTAGTAGAGGGATGTGGAGAAGTACGGGATGCTGAGATGAAGCCACACATACACAATCAAGAAGAATGGACAGCTGAATTAAAAAACCATCAACAATTTCCAGAATTTAAAATCCTGAATCATGACATGACACTAGTGGAATTCAGGTGTTTCTGGTACATGGACTGCTCTCACCCAAGGTGAGGTTGAACTGTTGACCTTGTGTACGTCCTACTTCACAAATGAGTCTGTCAGATACGCTAAGCCTATAGGTTGAAGATGATGCCCCAACACTGCGGAGAAACCTCAGGTGACTGTCCAGGTGGCTGGCTGTTTCTGTCAACTCACAATTTTTTTGGAAGCTGCTTGCATGCACTTCCTGTTTTTATTTTTGTTAGGTAATATTATTTCCTTCTTGGGTCTCTGAGGGAGTTGAAGATTAGTTAGTTATATTTAAAGATTAATTAATTATAGTTGAAGATTAGTTAGGATAGAAAGGAATTTGGTTCATTTTGGACTTACCAAAATAGGATAGATAATGGAATTATTTTCTCTGAATTTGTCAAATACAAATGAACTAGACATTGTTTAGGTATTCATCACTTGTATATATATAAAAGTTATTATACTTTTGTATATAGTTTTTCTTATATTAGTTACAGCTTTCCTTTTTTTCTCTTTTTATTAAATTAGAAAAGGGGAAATATAGTGGTATTTTATTTGTGCTGAAATGTGATTTTATTTGTATGTTAATAAATAAAGTTGCCTAGGGGTCAGAGCTATTAGCAAGCCATAGTGAGAGCCGGGCGTGGTGGTGCACACCTTTAATCCCAGCACTTGGTAAGCAGAACTAGGTAGATCTCTGTGTGTTCAAAGATACAGCCAGCATTGGAGACACATGCCTTTAATCTCAATACCAACCATAGAAGACCTGGAGTGACCTACAGACAGGCAGTGACGAGATGGTCATGTGGTTGGGTTTACAACCAATGAGAAGGAAGAACAAGAACTCTTTATAAGAAAAACACACAGGAAGTAGCTCCTTTTTCGGAGAGGTCTCCTGGCGGAAGAGGCTAGCTGGTGGCAGGCGAGTAAGGCTCTTAGCTCTGACCTCTTGGGCTTTTATCTTTACATTGGCTCTGTGTCTCTTATTTAATAAGACGGTTGGTTACATCTACAGTACCTGGGATAGCATCAGCTTTGAGCTGATCACAGGCCCATGGTATTGGCAAGAGCTATGGCAGAACAGCAAGGCAGCTTCATAGGCACCTGAAAATGCTGTGGTGTCCAGGTGTGGAGGGCAAGGAGTATGCCAGTGTCCAGAAGAGCAGCTATTACTAGGTGCACCAGATTTTTCAAAGCCTCTTATGATGCATGTCCCAAAGCAAGCATGCAGATGCCCAGGCACTCATGTATTCAGGAGCATTGCTCTTCTTCATTCATAGCCAGCAAAACAGTGTGCCTTACCTGTCCATGCTGGTCCTCAACTCCCTGGAGAAAACAGAGGTGGGCATAGATGATGAGCTGTTGCAAAATCTGGCTAAAATGTTCAGTTTGAGAGATCCAAAATCTTCTGAGTGAGTAGCTTTTGTGTGCAGAGCCCTGAAGTAGTCCAGTGGCAGATTTGGGAACCTTCACCATCCTCAGTTCTACTAGCTGCTGGCCCTGTGGGAGCCCATAGAGACTATCTAGTGAGACCTTACCCAGGGACAGAGAATCTGAGCTTGCTTTACCCTGCAGGGCTGCATAATGGGATGATTGGACCACAGGAATATTTACCAGGTGTTTGGAAGGGTCTATTCTTGGCTGTACAGTGTGCATTGATCTTGCAAGTGGGGGGTGGAGGGTGGGGGGAGGTCTTTTGCCTCTCTACTTGGCATGTTATAAAAAGCCCCTTTTAATAAAGGATGAGGCTGTTGGGTATTTATCCAGGCCCTCCTGATGCTATCCTGTTTTTCTGTCTTTCTCTTGTCAGCTAGGTCTCTATCTGATATTTTCTTATCCCTCTCTCTTCCTCCTAAGAACCTTTCAAAAACTTGGAGCTGGACTTCCACAGAAGCACCAGAATGTGGGGCTTAGGTACAGAGGATAAGAGAGAAGGGGTACAGTGGAGCTGGTGGCACCACTGGTAATGAACTAAGTAGAGTTTGTGGTATTCTATTCTTTAGAAGTAAGATTCAAAATATAAGGCAGAGTGGTTCAAATTAGGCTGTAGTAAATATTTTTCTCTGGTTCTTTCTCTCTCTCTTTCTCTCTCTCTCTCTCTCTCTCTCTCTCTCTCTCTCTCTCCCTCTCTCCCTCTCTCTCTCTCTACACACACACACACACACACACACACACACACACACACACACACACACATTGAGTCATAAGTAAGTCAAAAGTTTAGTTTGAGAAAAGTATTTTAGGATGACTAGGCTTTAGGTATAGGGATATTGTGTATGCTTAGGTATATTAGGGTAGAATAGACTTTAAGTATAGGAATATTATGAAGGCTTAGATATAATAGAAACTTAGGGTAGAGTAATTTTTTTCTCCCAAGTACGGACAAGATCTGGGACACAGAGAATAGCATCCAGGACTGTACAGACACTGTGAACCTGGTGGTCTGAGAGCAAAAAGCCACTTCAGAGACTGCCAGCTTCAGAAAGCAGCAGCAGAGCATGAGCGGCTGCCACAGCCAGGCATCCTTGGCTTAGACCCCTGGATGTTATAGCTTCCCAGGCAGCAGATGCTGAAGTCAAGCACAGGGTTTTGCATGCTTTCTGCCATGGCAGAGCCACAGTGAGGAGATTGCAGTCAGTCAGCCTGAGAGACATGGCTTGAGGGTACACTGAGATGCCATGCCTTGAGAGAGGCAAACAGTAGGTGGTTTCTTGGAGTACAGCAGACTTCAGATCCCAGCAGCCAGAGCAGCTCTGACACTGAGAGCCAGAGTCCCTGGTGATGAGTACACAGCAGAGACACCATGTGAGAGGCCACAGCAGGAGGAGCAGCTGAGACATGCCTCTGCATGGAAAGGCAGGCATGGGAACTGCTGAGTAAGGCAGAGCTGTGCTCCAAGGCTGAACAGAGAGATGCACTGGAACCTAGGCCAGCCCAAGCTCCCAGTGGCAGGCCTGTGGCAGGCCAGGGAACAGTCGCTCTGAGTCTAAGTGCATTTCAGGGACACCAGGGAACCTGAGGTGGTGCTTGCCCATGCAAATGAGGCAGCACACAGGGGATGTGAAGACCACCAGCACAGCAGGTATTGGAGCTCGGGGTACAGCAGCCATGACTGGACACAGCTGGGTTCCCTTGAAGAGCTGGGGTTGCTGTATGAAAGCTCATAGCCACAGGAGAAACATTGAGCCCCCTGGGGCGAGAAGTGATTGAGAGTGCTTGATCCTAGGACCAGGACTGTAAATAAAAAAAGAAGACTGGGACAAAGGCTTTACTGCTGTTTGAACCATCAACCAAAGTTGTATGGTTTCTGTTTGCTGGCAGTGGGCTAATATGTGGCTCCATTGAGAGACAGCTTTATAGTTCATGCTGGCTATACAAAGAGGTCTTCCCCAGACAGCTAACTGCTTTTGCCCTAGAGTGAACTAGTGTTGCATTCAGAGGAACTACAAGACTAGTACCAGAACTGTCTTTTTGAATTTTTCAGACTTAAGAAATGAGATGAACAGGAGTGGTTCAATTGCAATGGGACAGTATTGAATTTACTTACACTTATAGAGTCTATCAACTGTGATGAATTATGAATTGTTTTATGTATGCATAGATGCTTTATTAGCTGTGGTGATTTATGAACTGTTTTGTATAAAAAATGGAATTGTTTGTGTAGGAATAGAGAATTTTTTTCTACCCAGGCTCAAGATGCAGCTTAAAAAATTATAAAGAAAAGGGGGAGTTAATATTACTGTCTCTTTAATTTTTAAAAAATATTTTCTTGTCCCTTGAGTGGATTAATGTTAATTTGTGTTAATGTACCCTATATTTTGTATAGTTCTATATTGCTTTTGGATGTTTGCTAAAGCTTGTAAAGTATAAATAGTTCTATTGACAGTTTGCTTTTGGATGTAAGCTTGTAAGAATTGTAATTATAAATAGTAATATTCATTCTAGAATTATGTTAACTTGTTAATGTTGATGAAGCTTGGTATGGTTGCATTAGGAGTTTATTTGACATAATTACATCAAGAGTTTATTGATTTAAAAAGGGCTTGGTTCAGCTAAGACAGCTATAGACATCTTAGATGCATTAAAAAAGGCCTTTCCATCTTTATCATCCTTTACTCCTTTACTGGGAGGTTTGGCAGCCATAGGGAGCAGGAATATTTCTGTGATTTCAGCTACTTGAAAGCTCTTAATGGAAGGCTGATTCAGAGCTGCATGGAGACCCTCATTTGAGTTATTAATATTATAAAGCAGGATATGTAGGAGCCAATAGAGGATCTCTAGTGAGATCTTACACAGGGCCAGGGAATCTGGGCTTGCTTTACCCAGCAAGGATGCATAATGGGATGATTTGACCACAGGCATGTTTATCAGGTACACTTGGCTTTATGGTGTACTTTGATATTGCAAGGAGGAGGTCTTTTGCCTCTCCACTTGGCATGTTATAAAAAGCCATTTTCAATAAAGGATGAGGCTGTTGGGTATTGACCCAGGCCCTCCAGATTCTATCCTGTGTTTCTGTCTTTCTTCTCACATCTGGTATTTGCACTTTGTTAGGTGGCCTTTGGCTCTAGGGGGAACACCATCTGCCCAGATGATAAAATCTCATTAAAATTATGTGTATATTTACTCAGTGATTTACATGTGTTATAGTTTTTTGTGGTTTCTCTTTTTTTCAGGTTATAGTTAACAGTATGATTCTTTGTGGCTTTTGCAAATATTTTTATTGTTGTTGTACTAACCTCCATCACATTTCTCCCTTCTCTAAGAAGCCGCATATTTCCCATTTCTCCTATCAGATCACTTGTCTTCTGCTATTTTCTTTTGTCCTCCTCTCTCTGTATTTATCTCTATCTCTCTCCATAAGGAGCTGTCCTTTCCACTTTCTCTTGTGTGGTCACTTCTCCCCTGTTACTCCTGACCAAATTCCCTCAATCCTGGCAATAGTCCCATTTTATTTTTCAGAATAGGTATTCATGTATGAGGATTTGATGCTAGGTGCCTTAAATAAGAGAGAGCATGTGATATTTATCTAGGTCTTTCTAGGTCTGGGTTATCTCACTCAATAGGATCTTTCCTAGTTCTATTGCTTTACCTGCAGAGTACATGATGTCATTTTTCTTTATTGATGAAATATTCCATAAAGAATTTTATTTAATTTTCATTATTTTTATGTCAGTTTTAGGACATATTGTGAATAGAACATCAATGGCCATGGCTGAGCAATTATCTGTTTACTATGATGTTGAATGTTTTGGGTACATGTCAGGGAGTGGTATAGCTGGATCATATGGTAAATTTCTTTTTAGCTTTTTGAGGATTCTCCACACTGACTTCCACAGTGTCTGCACTCATTTGCAATGCCAACAGGAGTGAACGTGTATTTAGTTTTTAGCTCTACAGTCTTTTGTTCTCTATATTAGTTTTACCCATTAAGCACTACATGCAGCATTCAACTACTTTTCTCATCAAAAGTCTCCAAGTCTTTCACATTTGAAGAATCAAAGCAACAACCAATCAACCAACCAGACCACATCAAACAAAAAATACAAGCTTAGGCCCATCAGCAGTTGTTAATTGCATGCTCTATGGTACCATCTTCTGTATTAGTTATTTTTCTATTGCTATGATAAGAATCCAGGACCTTTGAGTTTTTAGTACCATGTATATGAAAAACTATTGGGGAAAATGTGAAGTTACTGGATAGCATGCCACAGTACTGAATGCCACTTAAGTCTGCCATGAACATGGTCTTTCAAAGATGAATCATGGCAAAATTGCCAGTATTACATAAGAGATACTCAAGGAGCTACTCTTTCTTGCACTGAAATTGTGGTGGATTCCTGCTGTTGTGACTTATTTTTCAGTATGCACAATCTCAAGCCTTTCAATATTTCTTTCCAGTTCCAGCTCAGATATGCAGGAAGGCGATTATTCTTCTATTGCATGCTTTGAGTGTGTAATAGAGGGCCTGTAGTGATATCACAGAGATCCCTCCAGAATCCAGATACTGGCTGTTAATTATAACATTTTGTTTACTCATGAATAGATCTGTAATTGAAGTTTTCTTCATCTATAACATACACACATGGTATTTCTTATGTGACTATGTTTCTTATTGTTTTCTGAATTTTGTGCACATTTTCAGAAGTTTATGCATTCACGAACCTCATTTATATAGTCTTGATTTAAGTCTTAGCCTTGACACTCTTTTTCAAATTTTGTATGCACAAAACATATTTAAGTAGAAGCTGAGGTGGATGTTATACAGTATGTATAATACAATTTAAAAATGTATATGATAGAAATTTTTTTGAATGCAAATGTATTAAATTTGAATTGCTTCACAATTCAGGAGTGAGAAAAAGAATTCTTTTTATTTCCTTTATACAGTGTTGTAGACCAAATTTTTAGTTTCATTTTTGCCAATTGAAGGGAGAATGTTTTTTACTCCTAAATCTTTCTCGACTCCCACAAATACCTCTTCCTTTTTCTGGCATTTATATTGAAACTACATTTTATCCTTGATTATTTTTAAGAAAAAACTTTACAAGTGTGTGTGTGTGTGTGTGTGTGTGTGTGTGTGTGTGTGTGTGTGTACATGTGCTTGCAAGTGTGTCTAGGTATCTGAGGAAGCTAAAAGAGGCCATCTGATCCCCTAGAGCTGATATCAGCTGAGTTGCCTGATATGTGTGCTGGGAATCAAACTCATGTCCTCTGCAGGAACAGTAAGCTCTCTTAACTGCTAAAATCCACTCTTACCTCCAGTCCACTAATAAATTCTTACCTGGAAATGTCCACCATTATAATTACCGGTCTTCTAGAATAAAAGAGTAGTGTGTTTCTCAAACCAGGATTGATTCTCTATGCAAAAGTAAACTAGGTTGACCACTGTCTTAACTGACATCTACAGGATTTTATTAAGGAACAGTTCATATTCCACTCAGACCCCTGATAGAGCTACGCAACTTCCCAAATGGTCTCACTGTTGACAGGAAGGGGACCTAGCAGTCACATCCCAGATGCAGGACATAGTTGCTTTAGGAGACTGATATGGCCAAGCACCTGCCTAGTGCTCCCCAGCTTTTCTTCTGTTTTCCCTTCACTTTTAGGTTTTTCTGTCCTGCCACTAGGTGGAGCCCACATCCTCTCCATGTGTAGTCTTCCGCTTCTCAGTCAGACCCAGTCTGAAGTAAAAGGAAGGGCCTGTACCTCCTCAGGAAGAGGGGTATTTGCATGGAACTATTCTACACTTAGAATCCCAGAGACAGATAAGAAGGGGTATCCAGCTATAGTCAGTTCATTGGACTCAGAAAGCTGAATTTGGGTGTCTTCACCATGAATTGGCCTCATGACATGATATTCATGCATTGCTGGATTCTCTCAGGGAAAAAATCAGATGGTTTAGAATGGCATGCTCTTCCTAGGTAGGCAACTGTGGAAGGTATTGTAGTTTCAGTAGGAAAGATAGTGGAGCTGTAGAGAAGAAAGGAGAAGATAGGAGCAGGGAAAAGAAAGGAACAGTGTGGAGGGAAGGAAAGACTTAAAAACTAAAATTGAGTGGATGGAGGACTTAGCTATGATTGTGGAATGAGTCCAGCTATAGAGAGCAGGAGCTAAGGTTGAAGACAGGGAGCTGAAGAAGATATTCTCTGTATCTCTTGGCAGTGGTAAAATTCATTTTAGAGAGACAGTGTTACAGAGACAAAGGCCTTTCCCTGAATTGTCCACTCTGATAAATTCAACTGTGCGGTGAATGTATGCTAAGAGATGGTCTGCAGAGTTCTTTTGACTTGAGGGGGGAACTTATTTTGAGTCAGCATTGTGACGAGTGCTATGCAGCGGGAAACATGTCAGAGGTGGGGTCACTTCCTCCTCCAGGATCTCCACAGAGGAGGAGGGAGGTTGCTGTTGGTGTATAGAGGAATGAAGAAGGCACAGCTACAGCATCTGCCACAAGCCAGGAAAATGGAGGTGGCTGCTGCTGTCTAGGGAAGATGCACCTACTCTCTTTAGTGCTGAGATGTAGGAAGGCCAGAGGGAGTAATAAGAACTTAACTTGGGCCACAAATCCCACTCCTTGTTGTTCAGAAAGCTACATATGTATAAATATTTATAGACAAAGCTAGATCACAGAAAGGCACCTCTTTTTGGGTGGTGAGAAACTAAATAAAAAATGGTAAGTTTAGGTAGAATACAACTCTACATCCCTGCTGACACAAATGAATCACTTGTGGATGAAAAAGAGCTCACTTTCTTTATTTGATATGCTACCAACAGGAATTACTTGGGGGTCCAGCCCCTCAATAGCTCTCCCCCAGGGTCTGGGAAGAATTGACAACCAGCTGATAAATCTAATCTTAAAGACGGTGAATCAATTTATGTACCTATGTTCTTTCGTTCATCAGCTTTATTCCTCTGCCACCATAATTCTCCATCCTCTTGGGTATCCAGTCTATATCTCACCAAAACAGCAACATTTTTTTGTTTTTGTTTTTGGTTTTTTGAGACAGGGTTTCTCTGTGTAAATTTGTGCCTTCCTTGGAACTCACCCTGTAGCTCAGGCTGGCCTCAAACTCACAGAGATCCACCTGCCTCTGCCTTCTGAGTGCTGGGATTAAAGGCTTGAGCCACCACTGCCCAGAGACAGCAACATTCTTTTGTTTACAATACAATACAAGACTTGCAAGGTCCTCACAAGAGCCTTCCTGGTCAACTTCATTGGCAACCCAAAGAGGGGGGTGAATAGAGGTGGAGTCAGTTAAGGGCTGGAATAAATCAGAAAAGGAATTTTTGTGCTGGAAATATATTCTTATAAGTGGTTAGGTGAAACATTACAAGTCCATCATAAATGTGCTCAAACTACATTCTTACAGGTGGTTAGGAAAAGAAGTCAATAAATCACTAGAATAAAACTGCCTTATTTTTTTATGCCACCATTTTTGGCAGGCAGGGGAAGAGTACTCAATGGCTAGGTAGCTTGTCACACAGTTTGAAGCACCTAGTATGAAGAAAACCTTTTTGTTCTAAGAAGTTGTTCTAGGGCTGTGAGATGAGGGGAGATCAGAGCTTGATTTGCACAAGAAAGAAAGCTATGCACCTACAACACAGGTGCTTGGCCTTGGAGACAGGCTGTGTCTGCATAATGATGTTTACCTTAATTCAGGGGCCTCAGGCACCTAACAGGCATTCTGGCTGGCTATTCTGTCTGTTGCTTGTCCTTGGATGCTATGTTTGGAGCTGGCCCTATCTTTGGATGCTAGCTAAGGGGATATTTGCAGAAGGCAGATATCCAATTCAAGTGCTAAAAAGAAAGCTGGGAACCTGGAGACAGAAAGCCTTGTCTATGTGACCTTATCCAAGTATTTTAAATGTATATGCTCAAGAAATGGTCCATTCACACTATTATAAGCTCTTGGGGAAATTATGAGGGCACAAGTAATTCATAGCAGGAAACAGCTGATATACTATAAGCTGGATAACACCAAATATTTCTTGATTTTTGGCCTCCTCCAGAAGGATTCCTTGATCCTTCTAGATATATAGTTTTATCATATACAGTTGAGTCTCTATTTCATATTGCTGTGGCCCATAGCATGCTATAAACAAAACAAAGTTCTATATAGTTGTAGTAGGCATTTTGAACAAAAGCTGTTAAGTTTCACATTGTATTTAACACTTTTTGTAGTAAAAATATATTTTTTGGTATTCACCACCCAAACCAAAATTTCCCTGACAGAATCAGAACTAGACAAACATTCAGCCTTATGTTCTTTTTCATTAACCATATCCACGACCTGCATTCAGTCTACCCCTGTTCCCTTAAATTCTCCTTTATTATTTTCTTTTCTTCAATTTATTACCTACCCATATGTTTTTTATATAAATACATATATTATTGGCTAGATTCCACATGGGGGGAAAATAGTTGATATTGTGTGACTTTGCCTAACATTGTACAGTCTAAGTCTGTCTATTTTCCTTCATCTTTTTCTTTTAAACTTCATTTTTCTCTAGAGCTAAATAGTATTTGTATGTGTTTGCATGTGTGTGTGTGTGTGTGTGTGTGTGTGTGTGTGTGTATGTGTGTGTTTATGTGTGTGTTACCAAAATATATCTCTTCATTTTTAATCACAGACCAACCAAGTAATCTGCTTTTTGCCATTCTTCTGTGGGATAATTAACACATTATTATTTCTGTTCATTTTTGTAAGAAAGTCAAGGATTTCTTCAGGACGGTGAAAACTTTTACAGAAGATCAAAGAATATCCATTTCACATTTAGAAAGCAGAGTCCATGTTTGTGTGTTCAGACAGTGGTCTGGTGAGTAGTAGAATCCAGCTGGACTCTGAGGTCTCTGCACTTTGGTAACTAAGGACCCTTTGGCTAACAGGAGGCACTGTGGGTCTGTGATATGATACCACTTCCACTTACTCAAAGAAGCTGGCCTTAGGGCTTACCCAATGTTCACTGAGGAAACTCAGCAGTGGAATCTCTCTGTCCTGTTAGAGTTCATAGATAAAGGGGCTCTGTCTCAGCTAGTGATTCCACCCAGGACACGCCCACTACTGAAAGCCTATCTCTGCTTCAGGCTGTCTTGTAAGCTGAACTCCAGCAGAAGGGCTCACAAACAGTCTTGGCAGCCACAGTGGAAACATATCTGAAGCAACAACCCCTTCTTGAAGAGGTTGGAAAGGAGGCTTGGGGCAACCTAGACTCTGTGGAGATCAGTTTTCTATGTCCACTTATTTTCTCTTGCACTGTGTCTTTCTCACTACTGAGTTAGAGACAGGCCTAAGAGCTCTGTCACCCTGACTATATCTGTCTCTTAAGCACAGATCACTACAACACTTTCCCACAGCACCTCACTCATCATCTGATGGTAACTTTTTACTGTAAGTAACCTTTCCTAGTCCGTAATTCCACCCTCTGCATCTCTGCTAACTTCGCTGACTTTCTTGAATTTGAGCATGAAAATCAGTTCTACTGTCTCTAGCACAAAGTGATGCAAATAAAATAAAAAAATAAAAGTCAGACAGCCATCCCTTATATCTCCTTGGCTACCCCTCTGTGTCAACTAAGAATGAGTCCTTTAAGAAATATTAAATTCTCAAATTTCATGTCAAATACTATAAAACTAACCTTTTCTGTCCCTCTTCTCCCATCACTACTGAGACTTTCTTTCTCAGTCCATCAATGTCCCTTTCTACATGCCCACTTCTCCTCAAGGTTAGAAGTGTTTGGCCAGCCAGATGTAACCAACTTCATTTTTGTCTAAATATCATCAACAAGAAAAATGTAATGCATATTCATCCAGGAACGTACACTGTCTTCTTCAGCTCCTGGGTGGCTAACAAGCTCTCCTGGGATGTCTTCATTCATTCAGACTCATGTCCTTGCCTGTTACATTCATCAGAGAAATGTATCAGTGATGGCTCCCCTAGAACACAACACCATGCTCCCTATTGTTTTCCTTTTATGTGTGTGAAATATAAGGTGAAGAAAACACTTGCAGAACTGATATATTGAATAATTGTGAAAAATGATAGTTGTTCTGTGACTTAAAGGAGAGTACTGAGTCTCTCTCTGGAGTTTCTGCAGGCCAGGTGCCCACATGTGGTAACCCTAACAGACATGGGACCCAGTGACATCACTTTTGTGAGGAATCAGCAACTGTTCTACTGTGGATCTGAAAGAGGTCTTCGCACACGGTCATGTGTGTATAACCACCTGTTTTATATTCTGTAGGAAAAAGTAATTCACTTCACCTGCTTTGCTACATCAGGAATTCATACTGTGAATCAACCACTAGGAGGAGTTATAAGAACTCATTTGCATGACTAGCCCCTCTTCTACTGTGAGGTCCCTGGAGATGAGATACTGAGACAGCCCAGACAGAAGACCCTGGTCTAAGAAGAGGCTGTGCTGTGCCTACCATGGCTTGGACTCCTCTCATCTTCATGATTCTATCTTACTGTACAGGTAGGACAGGGCTAAGAGTACTGGGGAGGACTCCTAGACTCAGTGAGTCCCTTCTGGTTCAGATCCCCAAGAATTTGCACCTTAGCTCTGCTGTTCACTGTGTTATCTTCTCTTGCAGGTTCCTTTTCTCAGTCTATACTGACACAACCAACCTCCATCTCTGAGGCTCTTAGATCAACAGCCAGACTCACCTGCACCCTGAAGAGTGGCATCAATGTTGCTGGTAAAAACATTTACTGGTACAAGCAGATGCAGGGGAGCTCTCCTCAGCTTTTTTTGTACTACTACTCAGACTCAGACAAGAAGCTGGGGCCTGGAGTCACCGATAGAGTCTCTGGATCCAAAGATACCTCCAAAAATGCTGCAAATTTGCACATCTCTGAGCTACAAGCAGATGATGAGGCTGACTATTACTGTTCCATCTGGGAAAATAGTGCGTCTCACAGTGACACAGGCAGATGGGGAAGTAGGTAAAAACTGTAGCTTGTGACAAAAATTCAGTTCTGCTTTTGTTACCTTGTAATATTCATGCACTATTAATGTAAGTGATAATGAAAAAGTTCACTCAAAAATTTTTTTCCATATTTTCACCAAATAATAGAGACAAAAGTATCAAATTTCCAGAGAAAAACCTCAGACATACACTACACTTGACAACAAATGCTGGTGAAGATGAAGGGGAAGGGGAAGAGGAACCTTTATCCAGTGTTGGTGGGGTTGTAAAGTGGTGGAGCCACTCTTAGAATCAACGTTGAAATTTCTCAAAAAGCTCAAATTAGGCATATTCTATGATTGAGCTGTGTCTCTCCTTGGCATTTGCTGAAAAGACTTGCTGTCCCACTACAGATGTACTTGAATAGCCATGTCCCTGACCATTCTATTCACAACAGCTAATAAATGGAAGCAGCCTAGCTGTCATTCAACTGGTTAATGGGTCATGAGCGTGTGGTATAAGTATGTAAATCTTTTTGGCTGTAAAAAATGAAATCTGCAAACATATCAATGAAACTTGATACGATTATACTTAGTGATGTACTAAGGTCCAGAAAGACAAATGTCTTAAGTTTCTTCTTATTTGTAGATCCTAGAACCAAGTCTTCTTGGTTTGAATGTGTAATCTGAGTAATCATAGAATCCAGGAAAGTAGAAAGGAGGCATTGTGGAAGGAGGAGACATAGCTTTAGAGGGAGAAATAGCAGGACAAGGTGCTATGAAGGGAAAAATAAAATTAGGGGGGCTTGACCTGGGAGAGGAAGGGTCTACTATATAGACATAGGGAAGAAGAGGGAGGTATTTATAGTGAGAGAGAAGGAAGGGGAGAGTAATGCACAAAGAGAGGGAAAGGGACAAAAACAACAGTAAAGATGTTTGAGAATCTATTGCAAAACCATTATTTTATAGTCTTATTTAAAAATATAGACATTTATGTTGTTTCATTGAAGTTGCTTCACATATTGGGATAATGCACCACTGGACCTGTAGATTAGCTAAAACCACACAGTGGTAACTATGAAAAACATCCCCTTGAGTTGTTTTTGAGTGTGGTCCAAGAGACCTTCAAAACAATAGGAGCTAACACCATTGCTTTGGTTGCCTGCTAGAACATCAGGGTGAGATGCTATTGCTGAGGATACTACACCCTATGGTCAACACGGTGTCATTGATCTGGAACCTGTCTCTCTTAGGGATAGCCCTCCCAATTTTGAATGTAATGGGCAAGGAGAACATGTTATCAATTGCACTACCAAGATGAAAATTTTGGAAACAACATAAAAGGAATAGCAAAACATCCCCACAGTGCCATAAAAACACATGCGTCTTGAGGACAGCGAACACCTACCCAATTGGACACAAAATCAGTCACATGGAACAGATACATTGTACTATAAACCTAGCCAAGAATCCATGTCTGGAAAGGTCATGGACCCTATGGAAAAACTGCTGCTACCTAACAATTACTAGAGTTTTGTCTGTTTGCATGTTTGTTTTGGTTTCTACAGTAGAGTAAGTCTGGCTTCATGGAGGGAGTTTGAAAGTGGTCCTTTGATTTCCATTTTTTCTGATACATTAAGAAGTATAGGTTGTAGTCCTTTTAAAATCCTTTAAAATTCTGGTGTTGTTCCAACTGCATCCAAGGATTTTAGAGTTGTCAAAGTTTTTGGTGCTGTTTCACTCTCTTTATTTTGAAACACTTATTTAAATGTGGATACCTTCTTGATTCATTCATATCTAGAATTTTACTCATTTCTACTAGGTTTTCTAGTTTAATAGAGTTCAGATCTCTTTTCTCTAACCTTATACTTTTTATAAAAATTATTTCAAGATTATAATTACATAATTTCCCCCTTTCTTTTTCTTCTTCCCAAACCCTCCTATATATCTGCCCTTACTTTTTTCAAGCTATGGCCTCCTTTCTCTTTGTTATATACATACATGTATATACATATGTACTCCTATGTACATAGATATAACCTGCTCAGTCTACATAACATTACTTGTATGCATGTTTGCAAAGTTGGTCATTTGATATTAATTAGCCAATTAGTGCATTCTTCTATGGGAAATACTATTTCTCCAGCTCTCAGCATTCTTTGGTTGACTTATTTCTTTATTTGGGTGTGAAGCCTTGGGCTATCCCAAGTCCAGACTTGTTAGTGAGACTTTATGGGAATGACTTCTAATATTACTAGGAGACACAATCTAATAACAAACTCTCTAATTATTTGACTTTCACAATCTTTCCACTGTCTCTTACTCAATGCTCCCTGAGATGCTGGAGTGTTTTGTAGATGTATTCATTAGGACAGGACTCCACAACTCTGTGGTTTGATTGATTTTGGTTTTCTGTAGCGGTCTCCATGTGTTACAAAGAGAAGTTTCCTTGATGAGGGGTGAAAATTACACTTATCTGTGCATATAAAAACATGTTTATAGATGGATTGTTGTTACAGATTATGCTGGTGTAATAAGTTAGTCATTGTAGTAATCATCTAATAATCATGATTTCTCTAGCCCTGCATACTTAATTAGGTATGTATGGTATGGTAGCCTTCTTATTGTGTGGGCCTTAATTCAAATTAGAGAGCTGTTGGTTAACACCAAGGTATGTGTGTCAATACTGCATCCTTAGGGTTACCTTACCATGCTGGACATTGTTATGATATATAGGCAGAATAGCTGTTGGTTGTCTCCTCCCTTGGAAGCTTGCAGGACACCTTCTGGTACCATGGAAGTTAGACTTTAGGAAAGGAATGTTCAGGTCACTCCAGTTAATGGGTCTCATGGATGTGTTTCTGAAGTGTGTAGTAGCTTCAACAATAATGACTTACCACTCCTGGAGGTAACAAAGGGCAAAATCAATAGGTTGTATGTTTTAGGAGTCTCTTGACAGTTCTGGCCACCAACTCCAAAGAAGACTTCTCATATCTAGAATTTGAGTTTTATTTAGGTGGCCTTTGATTGTTGGAGGAGCACAGTCTGCCCTGATGATTAAAATTTAAAAACTGTTTGTGTATTTATATACTGACTTGCATATATTAGATTATTTTAGTTGAATAGTTAATAATATGAGTCTTTGTGGCTTTTCCAAACATCCTTATTGTTGTTTTTCCAACCCCCATCCTTATCCTCTATTTACCTTGCTCCCCTTCTCTAAGAAGCCCCATGTTTCCCATTTCTCCTGTCAGATGAGTTGTCTTCTGCTACTTCTCTTTGCCCTCCTCCATCTGTTTTTCTCTCTCTCTCCCTTCCAAAGGAGCTGCCCTTTTCCCATTTCTATTTGATCACTTTTACTCTGTCATAGCTCTCTCTGTTGCTCCACAATTACCACCACTACAAATTGTGGCATTAGTCCTAATTTTTTTTTTCAGAATAGGTACTCACATGTGAAGATTTTGAGCCAGGGGCCCCAAGTAATTGAGAGCATGTAGTATTTATCTTTCTAAGCCTGAGTTTCCTCACTCAGTGTGATATTTTCTTGTACCATCCATTTACCTTCAAATTACATGATGCAATTTTTCTTTATGCATGAATAGTATTCCACAGAGCACACATTGTCCTTGCATCTTTCTCAGTTGGATGACATTTGGTTGTACCCATTTCCTGGATATTTTGAATAGAATAGCAGTGAATATGGCTGAGCAATTATTTGTGGACTAGAATATTGAGGCTTTTGGGCACATAGCATGGAGTGATATAGCTGGATCATATGGTATTTTTCTTTTTAACTTTCTGAAGATTCTCCACACTGACTTCCACAGTGTCTGCACCCATTTGTAATCCCACCAACAATGAATGTGTATGTATTTCTTATCATTACTACCTATATTAGTTTGGCCCATTAAGCAGTATATATAGCATTTGAACACTTTTCTTTCAAAAGTCCCAAAGTCTTCCATATTGTTAAAAACAAAACAAAGCAATGCAAGGCAACAACCAATCAACCAGATAGACCAAGACTAAACTACACACACACACACACACACACACACACACACACACACACACACACCACACACACACACACACACACACACCACACACACACACACACACACACACACACACACACACACACATATAGCATTGGCCTGTCAGCAGCTATAAATAGCCTACTATCTAGTACTAACTTCTGTATTAGTTATGTTTCTTTTGCTGTGATAGACAGCATGACCAAAGTAATAGAAGAAAGAATTGGTGGCAGCTGAGTTGGCTTAAGAAGGCCTTGCTAGTTAGGTCTAGACCACCTTCCCATACCACTTCAGATTCCTGAATGAGAGCTGCATGGTCCTGTAGGTGATGAAGGGAGCCAGAGGCATGGAGGAGCAGAGAGAGGCCTTCTTCAAATGATTGAATATAAATTCTTTGTAGTTAGAACTGGTAGCATAGGCAAGAATGTCCTGATGATACAGCTAATTCAGAATCACTTTGTGAATTAATATGATGCTACAATAGAGTATTGTTACCAGAAGCAAGTAGAAATTGATGGAGAAACCTGTCTCTTGGATATTCTTGAAATAGCATGTCAAGTGTGGGCCCTGGCCCCAACTGTGAGTGGCTGCAGCCTTCCTTGCTGACCTTGACCAGATATCCTCCCTATGCTGATTCCCTGCCGGTTTCCTTCTTACTGAAAGATCACTAGAGGTTCTTTGTTCGTGTATCCTGCATTTGGTGTAAACAGCTTAGATGCAAGAATGTAGAACATTGGGTAGCGAACTTCTGCCCTCTGGGGTTCCTCCATTGTGCTGTAAGCCTGTATTTAAGGTTCCTCCCTCCTTCAATAAACAGCATTTGGCATTCTGCTGTGGAGAATGACTGGCAGTCTCTTGTCTCTTATTTTTTAATCCACAGCCCCTCGCTCAGACATGGTGAATGGGTGGCAGTAGCACGGGCATTACCACAACAAATGGAGGTTCCTACCAAGATCCAAGTAGAAGGGAAAAGCTGATGGACAGCCTTGGAAGACTGGCCAGTAATTTAAAGAAAAAATAAAAGGTAAGGATGAATTGTCATGGGTGCAAATAGGGCACCACCACAGTTAAGAAAGGGCAAGACAGCTAAAGATTTTAAATAAAAAAGGAAATCTTCCCAATAGAGAAGAGGGGAGGAAAGGAAATTTCCTGTTAGAAAAGGGAAGAAAATTTTAATCAAGAAAAAAAAAAAGGATTTTCCCGGTAAAAAGGGGAAAAATTTTGAAATTAGGCCTAAAGATTTTTGGGGCCCTGTAGAGGAAGGATGAAGGGAAGAGAAAAGCCTCTTTCCAGTGGTAATGGAGGAAGAAAAGACTCTTTCCAACTTTAGAATTTTCAGAATAGCTGAAACTCTGAGCTCGTTCTGCCTGCCAGTGCAGAGTGGCAGCATCTGGATTACAAAGACCAGCCGACTGTGCTGGATGAACAAGCTAGCAAGTCCAGAGGTTCAAGTTTTGCTGTTTGTTTGCTTATTTTGGTCTAAATGTTTTTCATTTTTCCCTCAGAGTGGGAATAATTCAATATTTAGGATCACTTCATGGGAAATGTTTTTTCTGTTTTCCCCTTATGGTGGGAATAACTCATTATTAGGTAGTCCTTTCATGGGAGTAGGAAGTTTAAGTGTGAGTTTATGTGTGCAGGGTGCGTGCACAGCATGGCGGACAAAGGCGTGCGTGATAGCCCGGAGCAGCAGGCAGGCAGGTACAAGCAGGCTGGAGGCAGAGCCGCAAGGCCAACGAGGGGAACAGACTCGTAGTAGGCAGAGCTGCGATGGGGGCGGCCCAGACAGGCACCGGCCCTAGAGCTGGAGCACTGGGCAGAGCCAAAGCTAAGTGAGCAGAGGCCAGGAAGGGACAGGCACTAAAAGTTTAAATGGGCCCAACTTCTGGTGAAAAATGGTTTCGGTCAGGACATGGAATGCTAAGTCAATGCTGTGTGAATAAAGGATGTTCTGTTCTTTTGATTGTCTTAATAAATGTTTGGATAAATGTTTGGATTTTCATGGTAGATAAACTAAAGGAACAGGATTCATAATTTTGAACTATATATTAGGTATGCTCTTGTCTGTTGATCATTACTGAAAATTTGGCTCTGCAATTTAAGTTGCTTTCTAGAAATTCTTGGTTTAATTCTCTAGAAATATAACACCTGAAATGGATTGGGTTGTTAGCTTATTAAATAATGTTGCTAAGATAAACCCATAAATAATAATCTCTTACTGATAAAGAAGTTACAAAATTATTTTTCCAGTAAATAAAATACAGGTAAATTGTTTGGTCCACATTGTTAATAATTGGCTATTTGCATTAATGTGTTACTTGGAATCTATAAAAAAGAATTCTCTTTTTAAGATTTTATAAAAATACTCCAGAGTATTACCTAAAGTTACCTCTTCAAATCCTATAGAGATTGTATTTAATGCTTTTATAATTGGTATATGTAAAGGGACCATGGAAATAAAAGCTGGTGATTGAATTGCTCAATTATTATTGCTTTCATATTTTAAATGCAAAATGGCGCCTATTTGTAGAACTGGAGGCTTTGGAAGTACAGGAAAAAAGGTGTTTTGACAAACAGTTATCAATGACAAACAGCCTAAATTAAAAATAAAATTATATGGGATTGAGATTGAAAGATTATTGGATTCTGGTGCTGGATTATCTATAATTTCTATATCTATAATTTCACAAGAATCCTGAGATCCCAATTGGCCCCTTAAAAATTCCACCTTTAACCTACAAGGTATTGGCACAGCTCAGACGCCATTACAGAGCAGGCTACTTTTAAATTGGAAGGATGAGGAAGGTCATGAAGGAACTTTTCAACCCTTTGTGCTACCTGACATTCCAGTGAACTTGTGGGGACAGGATGTGTTAGGTGGCATGGGAGCAGTGCTTACTACACAGCCTGTACAACAGATGCTGAAGAGTCAGGGCTACTGCCCAGGCAGAGGCTTAGGGAAAATGTTGCAAGGAGATCCACTACCAGTGGCAGATAAAAGCTGTGTCACTAGATGTTCTGGGGATACTAGAGGATTAGGGTCTTTTCCATAGGGGGTCACTGCACAGCAGCCTTCGATAATACAACCGAAAAAAATCACTTGGAAAAGTGATGACCCTATATGGGTGGAACAATGGCCCCTTACTAAAGAAAAATTGGAGGCTGCAAGCACATTAGTTAAGGAACAGTTAGATGCTGGACATACCATTCCTTCCACTTCACTTTGGAACTCATCTGTATTTGTTATTAAAAAGAAGTCAGGAAAATGGAGGCTGTTACAGGGTCTTAGAGCTGTAAATAAAACCATGCTTCTCATGGGAGCAACACAGCCTGGCTTGCCTGCCCCGGTGGCAATTCCTAAACATTGGCATTTAATTGTGGTTGACTTGAGGGATTGTTTCTTCACCATTCCTTTGCATCCCGAGGACAGTCCTCGCTTTGCTTTTAGTGTTCCTTCAGAAAACCTTAAAGAACCTCATCAGAGATATCAGTGGGTGGTCTTGCCCCAAGGAATGGCCAATAGCCCTACAATGAGTGCAAGAGGCCCTGGAGCAGGCTCACGTGCAATATCTAGATCTTTCTTCTTCCTTATTGTATTTGATATTTGGTTTTACTCATTCACCTACTGGAGTGTTTTGGCAAACAGGCCCTATTCTATGGGTACATTCCCCAGCTTCTCCTGCAAAAACCATTACTCCTTATCCATAGGCTGTTGCTCAGATTATATTTAAGGGAATCAAGATCAGTGTTCAAACTTTTGGTAAGGAACCAGATATCGTGGTGACCCCATACACTCAGTCTCAAATAGCATGCTTGCAAGCTAATGATAATGGTTGGGCCATATTGACATTCTCCATGCAGGGTCAGTTTGATACTCACTACCCCTCCAACGATGTGTGTCATTTTTTAAAATTGCATCCTGTTATATTTCTCAAGATAGTACAGATGACTCCTATTCCTCAGGCCTGTGTGGTATTTACTCATGGCACTTCATGTGGTTTTGCTGTGGTTGTTTCTGGTAACATAGTGAAGAGAATGAAAGTCCAGGGCACTTCTGCCCAGATGGCAGAGGTACAGGCACTGTTGCTTGCTTTACAGATGTTTTCTGATGAGAGTGCAAATATTTATACTGATAGCCAATATGTGGCACATGCCATTATGCCTTTGGAGACAACAGCCTACATACCATCTATTTCTCCCATTCATGAATATTTATTGCAAGTGCAAGGACTCATATGGTCCCACTCACATAACCTTTATGTGGGCCATATTAGAGCTCATACCCAGTTGCCTGGACCTCTAAGCGAAGGTAATCAGAGGGCTGATGCCATTACTCATATGGCTGTCACATTAATTTGTTCCGCCTTTGAAAAGGCTACTCAGTGCATCAACGTTATCATCTTAATGCTGGATCTCTTCATCATCACACAGGCATAACCCAGAAACAAGCCATCCAGATAGTTAAATCATGTCCTATTTGTGCTGAATTTTTACCTGTTCCTCATTTAGGAGTTAATCCCCGAGGATTTTTATCCAATCATGTGTGGCAGATGGATGTCACACACGTGCCTTCCTTTGGAAAATTACAATATGTCCATGTGTCTATTGATACATATTCTTCTCTAATTTTTGCTTCTGCCCATTCAGGGGAAAAGGTTAAAGATGTAAAGAATCATTGTCTTCATGCTTTTGCTTACATGGGAGTGCCAAAATGCATAAAGACTGATAATGGTCCCGCCTACAGCAGTACGGGATTTTCAAAATTCTGCCGAGATTTTTCTATCGTTAATAAGACTGGTATTCCTTATAATCCTCAAGGACAGGCTATAGTAGAACGCTGCCATCGTTCCTTAAAAACATATATTGCTAAAGTAAAAAGGGGGGAGCTAGGGGCTCATCTCTCCTCTCCACATTCTATTCTTTCCCTTGTTTTATATATTTAAATTTTTTTTATTGGTGTATTCTGTTGGAGTATCTGCTGCAGATAAGCACTGGAGGGCTCCTGTTGCAAATCATCCTCTGGTGCGATGGAAGGATCTTTCTACTAGCACTTGGAGGGGACCCAATTCCGTGTTGGTGTGGGCCCAGGGATCTGTTTGTATCTTTCTGCAGGACAATGAGGTTCCTCTTTGGGTTCCTGAGTGCTGTGTGCACCCTGTGGCTGCTGCTGAATCCCAACATGGCAGAGACATATTGGGCCTTCGTGAAAAACTCTCCTTCTGATGCCAATGGGGATTGAGAGCCCAATCCTTGGCAAACATTAATGTAAGTCTAGGAACTGTAGCCATGTGGTTGGATTCTTCAGAAGGTAATGTATGGTAACTTTTTTCAAAAATGTTGAGAATGTGTCACCCAGACACCTTGGAGATTAAGGATAACTCTGAAGGTCACTGACCTTCATTTGTTAACAATAGCATGCCAGCTAAGCCTTTTTCATTTTCATAATCCTCTTCAAGCTGGTGTAGTACCTACCTTTTCAGGAGTGGCTCTGTGCAACTTTTATTGACCTCCTGAAATTCATCTAGCCTTTTTGAAGATACCTTAAAAATTTGTGAGCCTGAATGTAGCCATTATGAGACCATTAGTTCTGCTCCTTGTTTGCTGTCTTTTTTTTTTCTTTATGGTTCTTAGTTGTTCTTTTGCAGAGCTGCCAGGCTAAGTCATGCTGGGATCAAAAAAATGGGCCTTGGTGGTTCGTGTTCCTGGAGCTGTGTCCATGCCAGTGGACACAGATGATGCTCACATGCTCCAGAAGAGAATCTGACATCACTGTTGCCGTTGTTGCTGTTATAGCAGTGGTGGCCACTGCTGCTACTGTTTCTGGGATTGCCATTTCATAATTGGTTACTACAGCTAGCACAATGGAGACCCTGGCAACAAAAGTAGCTACCACAGTTAATTACTCTTTCATTCTATTGGGCATGTTAAATTTAATTCAACAGTTATATACATTTCAATTGGCTTTGAAAGTTGTAAAATTTATAAAACTCAAATTCCACTTGCCTATGGGATACCATCTTACGAGGACTCCAATTTGCAGTAAGGCTTGTTAAGGAAGGGAATGGCTCAATTGCCTTTAGCCTCCCGGCTATGGGTGGATTAGGACTTCTGTTGGTCTTTTCTGTGTCAAACACACAGATTGCAAGCCCAGCTCCACTTTGAGATCTTTGGCAGCAATTACTCTACAGCTCACGTGGTTGAGTCTGTATGATAATGAGTATTCAGAGACAGGTAATGCTTGGGGGGTGGTCATTAACCTAAGCCAGAGTGCCTGTGTGGCCTGGGCAGGTGTCTCCATGATGGGTAAGGTGACCTGCTGATGTTCCATGCAACCTAAGTCAGAAGCTCATTTTTTAGTAAAAAGGGGGGACCTGTGGGCCCTGGCCCCCCACTGTGAGTGGCTACCACCTTGCTTGCCGACCTTGACCAGATATCCTCCCTATGCTGATTCCCTGCCGGTTTCCTTCTTACTGAAAGATCACTAGAGGTTCTTTGTTTGTGTATCCTGCATTTGGTGTAAACAGCTTAGATGCAAGAATGTAGAACATTGGGTAGCGAACTTCTGCCCTCCGGGGTTCCTCCATTGTGCTGTAAGCCTGTATTTAAGGTTTCCTACCTCCTTCAATAAATGGCATTCGGCATTCTGCTGTGGCGAATGACTGGCTGTCTCTTGTCTCTTATTTTTTAATCCACAGCTCCTCGCTCAGACATGGTGAATGGGTGGCAGTAGTGCGGGCATTACCGCAACAGTCAATAAGAGTCCAATGTAATCAGAGACCAGTACATGAGTATCAGAAGGCTGTCTTTGTATATTTGCCATGAATAATACTTAATCATTTGAAGATATTTTCTAGTATAGAGAAAAAATTTAAAAAGTGAAAGATGATGAGGATGTGCCTATGGTCCCATTAATGAATAAATGTGATTTGTCTTCTAAATGAGTAAACATAAAACAAGTTCTGGAGTGACTAGATTCCAGTTATTGAGACCTCTGCAAAGTAAAGACAGAGTTTTGACAATGTCATATACATTTGCTTGAAAAATTTGAAAATATAAACAAAAGATGAGCAAAAATTGTAAAAAGAAAAAACAGAAGTCAAAGACAAAGTGTCTAAATATGTAAATATAATTTGTAGTTTATAATTAAGGCATACTTAAGAAGAGTGGTTAATTTTGTACATTACAGTAAATTATTAGCATCAGTTTTAGCGTTTACACTTTTTTTTTTCCATTAGATCATACTGTCAGCTTTTATCTTGAATGCTTTTTTTTGTTTGTTTTGTTTTTTGTTTTTTTTTGTTTTTTGTTTTTTTGAGACAGGGTTTCTCTGTGTAGTTTTGGTGCCTGTCCTGGATCTCACTCTGTAGACCACGCTGGCTGCGGACTCACAGAGATCTACCTGGCTCTGCCTCCTATGTGCTGGGATTAAAGTCATGCACCACTGCCGCCAGGCGAATGCTCATCTTAAAATGACAGTAGAAACCTTCTGTTCTCTTAGTGCCTGTATTTTGTGGGCTTTGGACTAAGAGTAGCACTGCCTGTGAGAAACTGAAGACCCAATATTTTGTTTTGGTACATCATTTGATTCCTTGCTAATTCTCTTACCAATTATTAAAGTTGGTGCAAACTGGAATAATGAAGCTCTTGAACCATCCCCGCTCTGTGTTTCATCTAATCACTACATGGCTTCCTTAGTAATTACAGCTTCAGTTGAGACCTCATGGTTGGTTCTACTAAGCCTGAGGGATCATGGGCTTCCTTTTGACTCATGTCTAGCATGTCCCAGAGTTTGTCATCCTTCATAGGTATAGTTAGACACTTCACAGCATCTCTCTCATTCTTTCCACTGCTCTTAGTCATGGTCATTCTCAGAGTTAGTATACTCCTCTAGAAGAAAAGAAATATGGGGGAGAGGGTAAGGGAAAATTTCAACTGAAAGTCCATTACATTTTCATGTTAGTTAAATTACTGAAGGTTTTTAATAGCTTTTCCTGGTATGGCAGACCTAATATGAAATAATAGCCATTTGGGCTATATTTAAATACTACTACATTTTTGTAATATTTTAAACAAACTTAATACATATAAAAAGTTCACATGAGAATTAAATATAATCCCCCTTTGTCAGATTATTCTAATTTAGTTCAAATCTTTCTTGAACGTAAGTCAGTGAAAATAGTTTTAGTTTGGATTGTAAGGTTGAAGATGATTAGAGACTGTTATAGCTTAGCTGTTGAAGAGACCAATGTTGGAAGGCTGGGCCTACATCATTGATTCTCTTCTTGTGGGTTGCAACCTCCCTGTGGTCACCTAGGATCATTAGAATACACAGATATTTACATTATAATTCATAACAGGTTGAAAATTAGTTATGAAGTATCAATGAAAATAATTTTATGCTTGGCAGTCACCATATCCCCAGAAACTGTATTAAGGGGTCACAGCATTAGGAAGGTTGATAACCACTAGTCTACATAAACCTATGATGATCATTTGGGTTTTACAGTACATGCTGCCTTCATGAATTGTGCATTGGTTGGTCAAAATGGGGCAAAGAAGAGTTTGTAATTCACAGGGCAATACATTCTCACCCATGGCAGTCTTGCTAACAAACAAAGAATATTGCTTTTGTTTATCAAAATAACAGCAACCACCATTTGAATTTAAAATAGTTTTCAGTGTAAGCTTAACAGTTGAATCTGCCCTGTGATTTTTTTCCCCTTGGCTTAAAATAATTCAGCATATTATTTTAGTTTTGCAAAGACAGTTTCCTTTCAGTTCAGTGAGAATTGTTTTGCTATGATTCCAAAGTAGTTCTTTAATCAAGCTACACTGTATAATTTTATTTTTCTGAAGGTATCCTCTCTGTACCCATGATGTCTCCCTCCATCATGCTATCTCTCTCATTGCTTTTCCACTCCATTCCTGTTCCAGCTCAATCATCCCATCCCCCACCCTCCATTGCCCACTCCTCACCCCCAGTTCACTCATGGAGATCTCATCAATTTTCCCTTCTGAGGGCAATTCATGCAACCATCTTTGGATCTTCCTTGTTAGCTAGCTTCTCTGGAGTTGTGGGTTGTCTGGTTATCCTTTGCTTAACATCTAGCATCCACTTACGAGTGGGTACATACCATGTTGTCCTTCTGAGTCTGGGTTACCTCACTCAGGATGATATTTTCTAGTTCCATTCATTTGCCTGCAAATTTCATGATGTCATTGTATTACTCTGTTGAGTAGTACTCCACTGTGTATATGTACCACATTTTCTTAATCCATTCTTCAGTTGAGGGATATCTAGGTTGTTTCCAGGTTCAGGCTATTATGAATAATGCTGCTATGAACATAGTTGAGCATGTGTCCCTGTGGTATGATTGAGCATTCCTTGGGGTATATACCCAAGAGTGGTATGAATATTGATTCCCAATTTCCTGACAAACTGCCACACTGATTTCCAATGTGGCTGCACAAGTTTGCAGTCCCACCAACAGTAGAGGAGTGTTCCCTTTCTCCACATCCTCTCCAACATAAGCTGTCTGCAGTGCTTTTGATCTTAGCCATTCTGACAGGTGTAAGATGGTATATCAGAATCATTTTTATTTGCCTCTAGGATGCAGGCCCTGGGACACAGCCAGTTCCCAGGAGCCCCACCAAATTCTGCCCCAGTTGCTGGCCAGCAGGGAAAACTCCTGCAGCCAGGCTCCCCACCAAAACCCCCATCAGACCCTGCAATCTACAAGACCTATGCCCTACCCCAACCCATCTGCTTGTGACCCCAGTAACTTCCTGAAAAAAGGAATCTGTAAGCTCTCATTGGACCAAGAGTAACTTCCTGAAACAAGGAATCTGCCAGGTCTCATTGGACCAAGAAGTGAGTGACTCTTCTCCCACCCAGAGATTCCTGCCTCTAGAACCCAGGCCCTGGAACACAGTCAGTTCCCAGGAACCCCTGCCCAACTCTGCCCCAGTTGACAGCCAGCAGGGAAGACTCCGGTGGCCAGGCTCCCTCATGAAAACCCCCCATCAGACCCTGCAATCTACAAGACCCACTCCTTAACCCAACACCTATAACCCTGTGATACCAGTAATTTCCTGAGACAAGGAGTCTGCCAGCTATCATTGGACCAGAGAATCTGCCAGCTCTCATTGGACCAAGAGAGGCTTCCTCAGACACAGAATCCACCAGCTCTGACTGGACCAAGAGCCTTAATAAGACCAAGAGTGGCTCCCTGAATCACAGAATCAGCTAGCTTGGATTGGGCCAAGAGCAGCACCCTGAGATACAGAATCTGCCAGCTCCAATTAGACCAAGAGCTAAGATGGAACCCAGAGGGGCCCCCTGAGACACAGAAACAGCAAGCACTGATTGGACCAATAGCAGCTCACTCAGACACAGGCACCTGTTGCACCTATTAGAGGAAGAGATGGATAGATATCAGTGAAAAAATACATACAACAACGTAAAGAGCAATATGACATCACCAGAACCTAGCGCTCCTACAGCACCAAGACCTTACCATCACAATGTAGAAGAAGCAGAAGAAAGTGACCTTAAAAATAACTTCATGAAGATTCTAGAGTCCTTTAAAGAGGAAATGAAAAATTCCCTTAAAGAAATCAAGGGAAAGACAAACAAAAATTTGGAAGAAATCCATAAATAAATTGAGAAAAAGACAATCAAAAATTGGAAAAAATCAATAAATCCCTTAAAGAAAGCCAAAAAACCCATGAAAAAGCAATTAAGCATGTGAAAGAAACAGTTAAAGAACTGAAAAATGAAATGGAAGCAATGAAGAAGACATAAACAGTGGGAATGCTAGAAATAGAAAATCTGAATAAACAAACAGGAAACACAGATTCAAGCATAGCCAACAGAATACAAGAGATGGAAGATAGAATCTCTTCTGTAGAGAATACAATAGAGGGAATAGATTCACCAGTCAAAGAACACCACAGCAAAAAAGTCATAACACAAAATGTCCTGGAAATCTGGGACACCATGAAAAGGCCAAACCTAAGAATAATAGGGATAGAAGAAGGAGAAGAATACCAACTCAAAGGCACAGAAAATATGTTCAACAAAATCATGGAAGAAAACTTTTCCAACTTAAAGAAGGAAATACCTATGAAGATACAAGAAGCTTATAGAACACCAAATGGACTAGACTCCCCAGAAAAGTCCCCCTGCCACAAAATAATTAAACCACTAAACATACCAAATAAATAAAGAATATTAAGTGCAGCAAAGGGAAAAGGCCAAATGACCTAGAAAGGCAGATCCATCAGAATAACATCTGAATTCTCAGTGGAGACTTTGAAAGCCAGAAGGTCCTGGACAGATGTAATACAGACACTAAGAGACTATGGATGCCAGCCTAGACTAATATACCCAGCAAAACTTTCCATCACCATAGATGGAATGAACAAGACATTCCTAGACAAAACCAGATTTAAACAATACCTATCCACAAATCCAGTCCTACAGAAAGCACTAGAAGGAAAATTCCAACATAAGGAAGTCAGATACACCTACAAAAACACATGCAATAGATAACTCCATGGCAGTAAGTCCCAAAGAAGAGAAATACACACACATTACCACCAAAAGATAAGAGGCATTAACAGTTACTGGTCATTAATATCCATTGATATCAACGGACTTAATTCATTTATAAAAAGACACAGGCTAACAGAATGGCTGTGAAATCAGGACCCATCCTTCTACTGCATACAAGAAACACACCTCAACTTCAAAGACAGATACTACCTCAGAGTAAAAGGTTGGGAAAAGGCTTTCCAATCAAATGGACTTAAGAAGCAAGCTGGTGTTTGCTGTGGATATCACTCTGTATGCTGTGAATGTGTTGCTCTGATTGGTTAATAAATAAAGTGCTGATAGGTCAGTAGCCAGGCAGGAAGTATATGTGGGACAAAGAGAGAGGAGAATTTGAGGAACTGGATGGCTGAGTCAGGAGTTGCCAGCCAGACACAGAGGAAGAAACATGTAAAGATACTGGTAAGCCTCAAGTCAAGTGGCAAGGTATAGATTAATAGAAATGGGTTAATTTAAGATATAAGAACTACATAGCAAGAAGCCTGCCATGGCCATACATTTTATAAGCAATGTAAGTCTCTGTGTGTTTACTTGGGTCTGAGCAGCTGCAGGAGCTGGGTGGACACAGCAACACTCCAGCTACAGGAGTAGCTACCCTAATATCTAACAAAATAGACTTCAAACTAACATCAATCAAAAGAAATGGGGAAGGACATTACATACTCATCACAGGAAAGATCCACCAAGATGAAGTTTCAATTCTGAACATTTATGACCCAAGTACAAGAGCATTCACATATGTAAAAGAAACATTACTAAACCTTAAATCACACATCAAAACCCACACTTTAATAGTGCGAGAGTTCAACAACCCACTCTCACAACTGGACAGATCTGTCATATTGAAACTTAACAGAGAAATAAAGGACCTAACAGAAGTTGTGACTCAAATGGTCTTAATAGATATCTACAGAACATTCCACCCTGAAAGAAAGATTATACCTTCTTCTCAGAACCCCAAGGAACCTTTTCTAAAATTGATCACACACTTGGTAACAAAGCAAATCTCAACAGATACAAAAAAATTGGAATAACGTTCTATGTTCTATCGAACCACCATGGCTTAAAGTTAGATTTCATAAACAACAAAAATTAGAGAAAGTCTACAATCTCATTGAAACTGAATAATGCTCAACTAAATCACCAATGGATCAAGGTAGAAATAAAGAAATTAAAGACTTCCTAGAATTCAATTAAAATGAATGTACAACATACCCAAACTTTTGGGACACTATGAAAGCAGTGCTAAGAGGAAAATTCATAGCACTAAATGCCCACATAAAGAAGTTGGAGAAATCTCACACTAGTGACTTAACAGTACACTTAAAAGTTCTAGAACAAAAAGAAGCAAAGTCACCCAGGAGGAATAGACATTAGGAAATAGTCAAATTGAGAGCTGAAATCAATAAAATAGAAACAAAGAGAACAATACAAAGAATCAATGAAACAAAGAATTGTTTCTTTGATAAAATCAACAAGATAGACAAACCCTTATCCAAACTAACCAAAAGACAGAGAGAGAGCATCTAAATTAACAAAATCAGAAATGAGAAGGGGGACATAACAACAGACAATGAGGAAATCCAGAGAATCAACAGGCCATATCTCAAACACCTGTACTCCACAAAATTGGAAAATCTAAATGAAATGGACAATTTCATGGATAGATACCACATACCAAAGTTAAATAAAGACCAGATAAACTATTCAAATAGACAGATAACATGCAATGAAAAAGAAACAGTCATTAAAAGTCTCCAAGCCAAAAAAAAAAAAAAAAAAGCCCAGGACCAGAGGGTTTCAATGCCGAATTCTACCAGATTTTTAAAGAAGAGTTAATACCAATACTCTTCCAATTATTCCAAACAATAGAAACAAAGGAACGTTATCAAATTCCTTTTATGAGACTATAGTTACTCTGATTCCCATGCCACACAAAGATGCAACAAAGAAAGAGAATTACAGATCAATATCCCTCATGAATATTGATGCAAAAATACTCAATAAAATATTGACAAACTGAATCCAAGAACACATAAAAAAATTATCCACCATGATCAAGTAGCCTCATCCCAGAGATGAAAGAATGGTTCAACATATGAAAGTCTGTCAATGTAATACACCATATAAACAAATTGAAAGAAAAAACCACATGATCATTTCATTAGATGCTGAAAAGGGCTTTGACAAAATCCAACACCTCTTCATGAGAAAGGTCTTGGAGAGATCAGGAATACAGGGAACATACCTAAACATAATAAAGGCAATTTACAGCAAGCCAACAGCCAACATCAAATTAAATGGAGAGAAACTCAATATGATTCCACTAAAATCAGGAACAAGACAAGACTCTCCCGATACTTTTTCAATATAGTACTTGAAATTCTAGCTAGAGCAATAAGACAACAAAAGGAGATCAAACGGATACAAATTGGAAAAAAAGGAGTCAAACTTTCACTATTGCAGATGATATGATAGTATACATAAGTGACCCCAAAAATTCTACCAGGGAACTCCTATAGCTGATGATCAGCTTCAATAATATGGCAGGATACAAGATTAAAAAATCAGTAGCCCTCCTATACACAAATGATAAATGGGCTGAGAAAGAAATCAGAGAAACATGCCCCTTTATAATAGCCACAAAAAATGTAAAATACCTTGAGGTTACTCTAATTAAGCAAGTGAAAGACCTGCGTGACAAGAAGTTAAAGTCTCTGAAGAAAGAAATTGAAGAAGATATCAGAAAATGGAAAGATCTCCCATGCTCATGGATAGGTAGGATTAACATAGTAAAAATGGCAATCTTACCAAAAGCAATCTACAGATTCAATGTAATCCCCATCAAAATCCCAACACCATTTTTAACAGACCTGGAAAGAACAATACTCAACTTCAATTTGAAAACCAGAAAAACTAGTATAGCTAAAAGAATCCTGTACAACAAAGCCACCTCTGGAGGCATCACCAGCCCTGACACCAACCTCTACTGTAGAGCTATAGTAATAAAAACAGCTTTATTTGGCATAAAACCTGACATGTGGACCAATGAAATTGAACTGAAGACCCTGACATTAACCCACACACCTATGAATGCCTGGTTTTTGAAAAAGAAACCAAAACTGTACAATGCAAAAAGGAAAGCATCTTCAAAAATGGTGCTGGCATACTGGACATCAACATGTAGAAGATTGCAAATAGATTCATATCTATCTCCATGCCAAAACTTCAAGTCTAAATGCATCAAAGACCTCAAATATAAAACCAGTTATACTAAACCTGATAGAAGAGAAAGTAGGAAGTAGTCTTGAATGCATTGGCACAGGAGATCACTTCCTATATATAATTCCAGGCGCACAGACACCGAGAGCAACAATTAATAAATGGGACCTCCTGAAACTGAGAATCTTCTGTAAGGCAAAGGACACAGTAAATAAGACAAAATGACAGCCTACAGAATAGAAAATGATTTTCACCAAACCCACTTCTGCCAGAGGGCATTAGCATTTTCAAAAGCCAAAGATTCGATTATTATCTGTCTGCCTTCTGAATTTGGTATCATTCTATTTACTGCTGAAGACAGCCTTTGTAAGAAATCAGTGAAGGTTTCTTTGGGCCCTGTATAACTTTTGTAAATGACTCAATTTTGTTTCCTACTTCTTCAGTTTTGGCCCAAGCAAACAAGTCTGTCATTTGGTATAATATTAGTCTTCATAAAGATTGTCTTTCTATAAGAGTATAACCACCTTCTCCAAGAAGTTTATCTTGGGAGATTTCCATACCTCTAACCCTACATCATTGCTCAATTGTCAAGCCTCATCTTTCCACCAGGTCCTCCATTGTAACTGTGGACCAGCTTGTAGGATAGCTGTAATCAAATATTTCCAGTCTTGAGGGATAATTCTTTTACAAAATGACCACGAGTTTAACATTTGCTTCATGAATGGAGAATGCATACCATATGATACTATCTCTTCCTTGAATCTCCTCAAATCTAACATTTGCACAGGAGACCAATCAGCTTGTACACAGCCTTGATCATTTGGCAGTTCCTGTAAGGTTACTGGATAGATTAAGGCTGACTGTTTGAAAGCCTTATGCTATTTCTCTGTAACTGTATAATACAATGGTTCACCTTTAAATTCCTCTGTCTGGGTCTAAATTTCTCTATGATTTGTTTTAACAAGTTTTTCTAAAATTTTTATCTTGGCACTCATATTAACCAACTTTTTAAATGATAAAACAAAAATGATCAAACAAATAATATTTATAATTGACATTATATATATCCCATCAACATTAATTATCTTCTCATTTAATTGTTCCATTTTCAGACTGCCTAATGTGTTATCAAACAGAGACCAAACACCCTCCATTGTAAAAATGTTACTCATTTTTTAATATGAGAAAAAATTCCCTTTTAATTAATTTCTCCCTTTAAGATATTTTAATTTATGCTCCAAATTTGTCACCAGTGATGATTCAGATATGAGGCTGACTGCTTCTCTGTAGAACAGTAGAAGCCCAAGCAGCTTTCAAGGCAGCTACCTACCAGTTGTAGCAGTCTGAGATGGGAATCCAAAGAGAGCCCAAAACTTACCAGGAGAGAAGAAGCCAGAGAGATCCAGCCCAAATGGGTTGGAGACTCTGTTCAAGTGTAGCTTGGTCATGAGCCAGGGGCCTGCAAGGCCTCAGGCAAGTGGCTTTTCCATGAATTTATGCCACAAACATTGGGTTGTCAGATGTAACATGAATTGCTAAATGGTCTTATTAATAGAAAATCCAGATCCAGATATTGGGGTGAAAGCTGAAAGATCAGAATTACAGAACAAGCCAGCCATGTTCTTAACTCTACAAACTCCTCAGCCTCAACAGAGAGACTTCCTGTTTACTCATGTCTTATATACCTTTCTGTGCCCTGCCATATTCTTCCTTCCTAGTGCTGGGATTAAAGGTGTGTCTATGCCTATCTCTGTTCCCGTGTGGCCTTTAACTCACAGAGACCCAGAGGGATCTCTGCCTCCTAAATGCTGGGATTAGAAGAGTGTGCTACCATTGCCTGACCTCTATGCTTAATATAGAGGCTGGCTTTGTCCTCTGATCCCCAGGCAAGCTTTATTAGGGTACACAGTATATCAGCACAAAATTAGTTCAATCAGGATGATTTATATATATATGTATATATATACTTATATATATGTGTGTGTGTATGCATGTGTGTGTGTGTGTGTGTATGCACATGTGCATGTGTGTGTGTATGGCATGATTTTGTGGGTTTGTTTATTTTGTTGTTATTGTTGTTTTATATGAGTAATTTCCAATTGGCTAAATGTACCACTTTTTCCTTCTGCATTCATCTGTTCATGGATATGTAGTCTGTTTCCAATTTCTGACTATTATGAATAGAGCAACAATAAACATGGTTGACCAAGCATCTCTGAAGTAGTATTATGCATCCTTTGGGTATATGCTTATGGGTACTATACCTGAATCTTGAGGTAGATCTATTCCCAGTATACTGAGGAATCAGCACACTGCTTTCCTTAGTAACTGTGTAAGGAACAAAGTATTGGGGTGAATTTGCATTTCCACAAGTAATGGATGAATGCTTGTTTCCCCTTACTCCATATCCTCACAAGCATAAGATTTTTTTTTCTTTTTTGACCTTGGTGCCTATCTCATTCAAGTCATCAATACACATATACTCCAGGATAAACACATAAAACATAATGTTTGAAGCTAGCCTCCCCCACAAAAGAAAATATATGGTATTTGATTTTTCTGACCTGAATGACTCCACTTAGTGCAACTTTTTTTCTTGCCAGTTCCATTCATTTACTTGCAATGATAGTGATTTAATTTTTCTTTTATAGTGGAAGAATATTCCATTTTGTACATGTATGTCATTTTCATTAACTAGTTGTCATTTACCAGACAGCTAAGTTAACTTTGTGTCCTACTTATTGCAATTAGGTGGCAATGAGCATGGATGAGCAGGTACCTTTGTAGTAAGACATAAAGTCCTTTTAGTATATCCAGGGATGGTATATCTTTATATCTAAAAGATTATAGATCTTTTTTTGAATATTCAGGACTGATCTCTACAGAATCTGTGTGCTCTTGTACTCCCACTAAGAGTGAATGGAAGTTTCTCTTTCACTACCTCCATAGCACAATTCGCTGTTATTTCTATTCTTGATTGACATTCTGACTAAGGTCAGATGAAATCTTTTTTTTTTTTTTAAGATTTATTTATTTATTATGTATACAGCATGTATGACCAGAAGAGGGCACCAGATCTCATTACAGATGGTTGTGAGCCACCATGTGGTTGCTGGGAATTGAACTCAGGACCTCTGGAAGAGCAGTCAGTGCTCTTAACCTCTAAGCCATTTCTCCAGCCCGGTCAGATGAAATCTTAAGGCAGTTTTAAACTGAATTTCCCTGGTGGATAAAGATGTTGAGCATTTCTTATAAAGTATTTATTAACAAATTGTATTTCTTCTTTAGAGAACATTCTGCTCATCCATTGGCCTATTTTTACATGGTTTATTTGTCTTCTTGGTTTTTCATTTTCCCTTTTAAGATACTCTAGACACTATTCTTCAGTCACATGCATATCAGGCAAAGATTTTCTCATTCTGTTGTGGGGCTCTCTGTTCACTGACAACATAGCATAGTAGCAACAATTCCTTGGAAGGATTCTTTTATTGCAATGTACTCACATCCTTCCCATGGTTAAGTACTTAGCTCATGTGGTTAGTTCTCAGACCTGTTACGTATTTAGTCAGGACAAACACTGCAAATTTTAAAAAGTTGTAGAGAGGCTAGAGTTGAACATAACAACAAAACAACATAAAAACCTAAAACTCCCAAAGTCAATTCCTAAAGTTATGCTAAATGGGGGGGAGGATTCAAACATTTCCACTATGATAGAGAAGAAAAGGTGTCCCCACCCCAACTCCTATTCAGTTAATTGCTTAAAATCTCAGCTAAAGCAACAAGACAGGAGAACATAATAAAAAGGTTAGAAATGGGAAAAGAAGTAAAGGCACCCTATTTGCAGATGATTATTCTTTACATAAGAGACCCTAAACATACCACAAAAGCATTTTAGGGCTGATAAATTCAGCAAAGTGGAATGATTAAAAATAAACACAAAATCAAATAACCTTTCTGTACACCAATGATAAACAAAGAAATTTCAAAAAGGTTGGGGTACATAATCCTGTTAACAACACACACACACACACACACACACACAATATTGGAGTAAACCTAGCTGAGGAAACATATGACCACAGGAGGCACCTGCCATCATTAGCTTGGTTGCAAGTTACAACAGATTCCAATTATTAGTCACTAAATGAGGATATGATGAATATCTTTGACTGTGTAATGAAACAGTCTTTGATAAAAGAACCACATGTAAATTATTCCACTAACTTGGAGTTCTTTTAAGGGTAGATAAAATTCCCAATCTAAAAATATTAGAAATAATTTTTCAAAAATGAGAGAAATACATATAAACCAAAATAAGTAAAGAAAGGAGGGGGTTGATTATGAGTCAGCTTGAAAAATAAATGTATGGATGCCTGATAAAATATATAAACAATGGTTCAATGAATGAAACTACCCAACTCAGAATTATGTAGCCACCAGAGGGCACTGTGACGCTTCACAGAAATCTCAGTACTCAAGTGTTCAAATTCAATGAACAAAGAACAGTTGGTCACTGGCCCATTACACTGTTACACCAGCTGCTTCCTCCCAGGGGCAAACCCACAGCATAGAGCACCTGGATAGGCATCTCACAGTATAACTGTTCTGAGAGCTGAGGACCAGGTGGTGGAAGGCTGTTAACAGCTCATGTTTACATAATCCACAGCAGAAAGAGCTCACAGGGAATAGCAGTCTTGTGCTGAGAAGCTACAGATAAAACACAGCATATCAGAATCACAGAACTTAGAAATTAGACTACAAATTGTGGTAATATATTTTGTACTCCAAAAAAGCTTACCTGGGGATCAGAAGACAGAGCCAGCCACTAAATTAGACATAGAGGTCAGGCAGTGGTGGCACACACCTTTAATCCTATCACTTGAAAGGCAGAGATCCATCTGGATGTCTGTGAGTTTAAGGCTTCACTGGGCTACATGAGAAAAATAGAACCAGGCAGTGTTGACAAATGCCTTTAATCCCAGAAAGTAATATGGCAGGACAAAGAAAGGTATATAAGGTGTTAAGAAACAGGCACTTGTTCTCTTTAGGCTGAGGATTTTGTAGAGGTAAGAACTAGTGGCTGGCTGTTCTGCTTCACTGATCTTTCAGTTTTCACCCAAATATCTGGCTCTGGGATTTTTATTATAAGACCATTTAAAATTCATGTTACAATGGATGTCTCTGTAGAGACAGAGATCAGGAGAGCTGCAATGTGAACACAGTCTTTTGGCCATGGTGAGTGTGGACCTTTTAACCAGCAGGGGACACTGTGAGGCAGTCTGTGTTTGTAGTAAAATAAGAACTATTTGCTTAAAAAAGTTTTGGCATAGAGGAGATACCATTGGCTCACTAATCAGGAATCAGTTGCTGCATATTCTCCAGCCTGGAAGAAGACTTTCACCTTGTTCAGCAGGCACCTCCTCCTGTGGGGTCCCCAGTGCATAAATAACCCTGCATCCTCCCAAATGTGTGTGAGCTGAGCATCAGCACTAAGGCTGAGGGAGGAGCAGAGGCCATCATGGATGGAAACACAGTGGTAGGAAAGGCCCTGTGTCTGGATTGAGGAGGGGATACAAAGAGACCTGAGGCAGAGCTGCCCATGGTAAGGGTCAGGAGCTGTGTCCCTCATGAGGGAACTGTGCCCTTCCTCCTGCTATTCCCTCTGGTCACAGGTATAAATGTGCAGCAGCGGGTCTCAATTCCTACTCAGCCTTGTCCATGTTGTCCAGCAATCCATGGGAACGTCTACTCTGGTCTCTGCCGCATGTATTCTCATACTGATTTCAGGGTCCCTCTGCCACGCTGTGCTGACTCAGCTGCCCTCACAGTGTATACTTTGGAGCATCTGCCACACTCCCTTGTAGCCAGAGCAGTGGATGCAGTGTGAGATCTCTGCTTCTCTGCTTCCAGGAGAATCCAAGACCCAACTGAAATCTCCTACAGGACCACACAGACCTGAATTTATCTTAGGACTCTTTGGCAACAGTGACTTGTTTGTGTCCAAAGATTTCTCAGACTTTACAAGGATATTGGTCATTCTTAGAATGCAGCCTTGGAGGAAGCTGATTCTTACTATTCTCAAACTCATCTTAATGGAACATATATTCATTAAAAAATATGTAAGTTAACTAAAAGAGAGTAAAAACTTGGGTTCATATGCCTTATATCTTTTGAGTGTCCTTCAGTGGCATACTTCCTAGGTGGCATTAAGATACTAAAAAGTCCATGGCCAAGTAAAAAGCAATAAAAAGCTTGTGCTATGAAAAAATATACACTAGAGAGTCCCAAGAATACACAGGGAGACTTGATAATCAGTCCAGGGGCACATGTCATTTTGTCTGAAGTCATTAACATGAGTGTCTACTATGGTCAGCATTGTTAACATGACCAGCAGAAGCCAGGCATGATGAGTCACCAAGCAGAGGCCTCACTGTATTCCTTCAGGCCCCAGGGCTACATGAGGTGTCCCCCTTTCCTTTGCTGTCAAGCTCAGCACTGTCTCTAACCCTGTCACCACTACCACATCTGTGTCCATGTTTTACTCTGAATGTTCTGTCACGAGCCAGGCCCGGGCCCTGAGACCTCAGCATGTAGTCACTACCCTCCCTACCTCCTCACTGCTCAGGTGTACCTTCTTTGAAACAAAATTCTAGATCTAATAGGCCCTAAGTTGATAGAAGTACAATCTATCTACTGTGTAGAAGTATAATTTCTCCATCATGGGAACGCTGGACACAGGATGGGAAACTTAGCTCTGGTTCTCATGGGAAGAATCATCTATCTGTTTTTCTGTCCACCTGTCAGAGCTTTCCTGCCTCAAGGCCCAGATCTTGCCTCCAAATATTTACATTATCTTAGAAAGAATTCAATGTATCTTGTGGAACTACAAATAAATGGCAATAGATTTACATTATTATCCTGTTTTGGTAATCATATTTCAATCAATAATCTTTTGTGAAGAAGTTCAAAATAGGTTTGATGTCAAAATCTTGTTAGATATTTTAAACAAGTGTATTGAGCTGGAATGTTCATAAAATACATACCCATGTTAGAGACAAAGTTTGGCAAGTGCACACACATATAATTTATACAAAATACTTATTTCCAAATGTGTTATGATATATATTATTTGTTAAATAATTTAAATCCTCCCTATCTACCCTATATTTTCACCTCTACATTAATCCTATGAAGCTTGAATCTAGTGATCTGCTTTGTTGCTTGAAACTACATCCCATCATTTCAGAAACAGGCACTTATACTCCAAAATTACAGTCTTCAAATACCTGACAAGGTGATTCCAAAACCCAGTTATATGCTTGTGTGTACATGCACTTGATCCTTTCTAGTTTCTGTGCAGGGTATACAGATATACTATGGTTTCTTTGTTATGTGACACACATTTGGGTTATCTGAATGATGAATAATTCTGCCTTGTATTAATATTTCCATGTGTTAATGCACGAGCACACTTGAGCAGAATGATAAGCAATATGAGAAAGTGATGCTAACTGTAAAATGGACTGCTTTTGGAAAGCTTGTTACCTCGTGTTGTGCATCAGAGATTCACTTGTTTCATAACCTTGCCCCCTTCTGCTCTTGTCATTCAGTTCTCCAATTCATTTTTTGTGCTTGTGTAGTGAGGCATCATGGTGATCTGATATTGCGGCTTTAGACTCATTATACTATACACAATCATCTTGCATGAGGTGAAAAGTGTGATGAAGAAACTATTGAAGTTCAAGTCACGTTCCCATCCTTACCTTGCTAACCGTGAGCTCTTTAAATTACTTTGACTCTTTCTCCTTATTCCCTCCTTTACATTGGCCTGCATCTTCCGATGATTCTCACTGTCAGTAGGGTAAGACTTGGTGGAGCATGGCTTGCACTGCTGATGCCCCTCCAGGACACTAGACAGAAGACACTTTTGTCTCTGCAAAAGCAAGGGCAGCTGAACAGTAATGCAATGCTCTTGACCTATGTTCTTAAAAATATTCAGTCAGTAACTTGTGTCAACTTGATAACCTGCATCTGACAGCATATAATCAGCCTGGAAGAGGAGTTCATTTGCATTAATGCCCAGCCCCATGTTAGGAGTTATAGTAAGCACTGTGGCACTGCCTTTTGCTGAGCAATCTTGAGAAGAGCACACCTGGACCGGGAGTCATGGCCTGGACTTCTGTTTGGATCACACTTCTGGCTCACTGCACAGGTCAGGGGATCTTTTAGGCCCAGAGTGCGTATGCAATGGTGCACATCTTTTCTCTGCTTTGCTACTGACCACTGAATTTCTCAATTGTTTGCAGGGGCCATTTCCAAGGCTGTTGTGACTCAGGAATCTTCACTCACCACATCTCCTGGAGGGACAGTCACACTCACCTGTGGCTCAAGTACTGGGGCTGTTACCACCAGTAACTTTGCCAAGTCGGTCCAAGAAAAATCTTACCGGGTACACAGTGGTCTAATAGGTGATACCAGCAACAGAATCCCAGGTGTTCCTGCCCGATTCTCAGGCTCCCTGCTTGGAGACAAGGCTGCCCTCACCATCACAGGGGCACAACCTGATGATGAGGCTATGTATTATTGTGCTCTATGGTACAGTGACCATTTCCACAATAGCATGTGTACATGGAGAAGTAGAACACAAACACCCTGGTGGAGCCTTATGACCACTGTCTTCTAACTATGTGACTACATCTCCCTAGGCTCAGAGAGCATGTTCTCTATTACTGCAGAGAAAATCATAAAAGCCTTTATCTAAGGCTAAAAAATGTTTTATCTCAACACATTTTATGAAGCCTGTCCTGGAACTTGCTCTGTAGACCAAGCTGTCCTGGAACTCAGAGAGATCTACTGGCCTTGGCCTCCCTAATGCTACTTTTAAAGGCATGTTCCACCACCATCCAGCCCTTTTAAGTTTGTTCTTTTTATTATGCTGCCATGCCTAGCTAGGGTTCCAGGACCAAAGCCACAGTTTCCAACAACATAGAAAAAAAACAAAGGCTACTTGTAAGCAAGTAATTCATAAAGCAAGCAAACCAGAATTGACAGAAACTTAAAACCTAAAGGACCTGGACAGATATAATCTAAGTCATGAGAGATGACAACTGCTAATCTATATTATTATATACAGCATAACTATGTATTAATGTAGAGGGAGGACCAAATGCCTTGTTTAATTAAAACAGATAAAAAGGGGATTTATGAGCACTAAGACAGTTCTGTTTTAGTCTAACGGAAGGATGAAGACTCTCAAGGCCACAGGATATTACACAGAGTTACAGGAAACACACAAAGCTGGGACAGATAATCAAAGGACTTCTAAGAAAAATCACAAAATAAACGAAGTGAAAGGAATTAATATACAGCTATCAATAACTCTGAATATAATGATTTTAATTTCTCAAAAATTACAGAGTAGCAGATTAGATTAGAAAATACAATGTCTCTTTTGCAGGATCCAAGAAATCCAACTCAACATTAATGATAGATAGCACTTTAGAGTAAAGGAAAGGAAAAGATATTCTACCAAATGGAACTAAGAAACAAGTAGCCATCATTATTTCTATCATTATTTCTGGCCAGAAGAAATAATAATACTTGTCAGAGGAATTGTTCAGTGACAGGATATTACAATTCTAAACATACCCACCAAATGCAGTCCACTCAATTTCATAACTGAAATACTCCTGGGTATAAGTCCATAGGTTAGTGCTAACACATTGGTACTAGGTAATTTCAGTATCTCACCCTTACCAATAGACAGGTCATCTAGAAAATTATAAATAGAGAAGTGTTAGTGTTAAATGATATCATAAATCAAGCTGAACAACAGATCTACATAACATTTTACTGCAAAACTACACAAATCACAGTCTTAAAAGCAGTCCAGGGGAGTTTTCTCCAAAACTGATGATATGTTAGAAAACAAAACAAATCAAATTTCAACCAAAAGAGAAAAACTAAGTACCATCTTGAATTCCATCTGACCATGGGAATAAAGGTAAGTATCAAGAGCTAAAGAACTCATGAAAAGTACAGAAACTAAATAAAAAAAGGACTGAATTATAAGGCCAGGTAAGCAAGAAATCAATAAGGTAATTTTAAGGAATGTCTGGAATTGAAAGAAGGCAGACACAATGAAGGCAGTAGAGTGATGTTTATACTGCTAAAAATCTACACAAAAATTTGAAATTATTTTCTTTATTTTTATGATTACAATTATATCACTCCCCTCTTCCCTTTCATCCTTCCACACCCTCCCACGTATCCCTTTTTGTTCACCTTCAAATTAATGGCCTCTCTTTTCATCAATTGTTGTTACACACATATATGTTTATACATATTTCTTTATAAATATATAATACAGCCTGTTTAGTCTATATAATGCTGCATGTGATATATAAAAATTTAAAAGATATCAAAAATTTTGAAATATCAAAGTTTTTAAAGAAATCTCAAACTAATATGCCAATGTTGTACCTTAATTCTTTCTCAAAAAAAAGAACAAACTAAATTCAAAAATAGTGGATGGGAAAAAGTAATCAAAATCAAGGTTGAAATTAATAAAATAGAAATGAAAAAAGCAACCACTTAAAGAAACAGCTGATTCTTTGAAAAGATAATATTGACAAACCCTTGGCCAACTATACAAAAAGAAAACTCATATTAAGAAAACATGATATTAAAATGTAGACCCTTGTTCAAGGAAGATATGGGTATAAAGGGGCTGAGGAATCTTCCTTACAGGCTAAGAAAAGCAGCTGAGGCCTGGTATGTGGCTGTAAATTCCCTGCCTGGAGGCTCAGAAAAGTCACTTTGTGAATCTGTGAAATGAAGCCTGGACTGTGTTGGAGACATCAAGGTATTGGAGATGTCTGACACATGTGATACTTCCCTAGGAGAGCTGCAGACAGGGTGTGGAACTAGGCCAAGAGAGAGAAATGTGTTGCAGCCAATGAGGTTGAATAGAGTTCGTGCTCCTGGATTTCAGTTCTGCTTTGGTCCAATGCTCCTCAATATATCTGTTTGTCATAGTTAGCATACAGTTTTGAGTCCCAGAAGAGACTTTGGATTTTAAAATAGTTTTGACACTGGACCCATAAGCCTACCCTGCACTGATTGGGAACAGGTAAAGGCCCCATCTTCAGACCGGGCAGACCAGGTCTGTAGCCCCTAGGCCCAGGCAGCATATTCCATGTGCCTCCCCCAAGCCATTGGAGCCCCAGGGACCCAACAGCTGCCTCTTCCCCCACCCCCTCGCCAAGACAACCATGCCCTGCAACATCAGTGACCACCAGTCCTGTAAGCCCACCCTGCACTGATTGGGAACAGGTAAGGCCCAATCTCTGGACTGGGCAGACCAGGTCTCTATCCCCTAGGCCCCAGGAGCACATTCCATGCCCGTCACCCCACCCCCAGCCAGTGCAGCCCTAGAGACTGGGCAGTAGATTTGTCCCCCACACCACTCACCAAAACAATCATCCCCTACAGCACCAGTGACCACAGGAGCCATAAGCTCACCCTGCGCCAATTGGAAATAGCTGCTGCCTGAGACAGAGCCCACTACCGCCTATTAGACTAAGAGATGCTCCCTGAGACACAGAGTCCATCAGTACCAATTTGACCAAGAGCCCTGATTAGACCAAGAGCTCCCATTGGACCAAGAGTTTCAATCGGACCAAGAGAGGCTCTCTCAGACACAGACACCACTTGCACCTAGTGGAAGAAGAAATGGGTAGATGCCAGTGCAAAAATACAGTCAACAACATGAAGACCAACATGGCACCATCAAACCTAGTGGTTCTACACCAGCAAGACCTGAACATTCCAATGCAGAAGAAGCAGAAGAAATCAACCTTAAAAATGACTTTAAGATGGTAGAGGCCTTTAAAGAAGAAATGAAAAATTATTTTAAAGAAATTGAGGAAAAGACAAACAAAAAAATTGTAAGAAATCAATAAACCCCTTAAAGAAAGCCAAGAGAAAGCAATTATACAGATGAAGGAAACAGTTCAAGATTTGGAAACTGAAATAGAGGCAATAAAAAAGACAAATTGAGGGAATGCTGGAAATGGAAAATCCGAGTAAACAAACAGGAACTACAGATGCAAGCATAACCAACAGAATGTAAGAGATGGAAGAGAGAATCTCTGGAGTTGAATATACGATAGAGGAACTAGATTCCTCAGTCAAAGAAAACACTAAAGCCAAGAAAGTCATAATATAAAATGTCCAGGAAATTTGGGACACCATGAAAAGACCAAACCTATGAATAATAGGGATAGAAGAATACCAACTCAAAGGCCCAGAAAATATATTCAACAAAATCATAGAAAAAAACTTACCCAACTTAAGAAGGAAATGCCTAGGAAGATACAAGAAGCTCACAGAACACCAAATAGACTGCATTAAAAAAAGTCCCCTTGCCACATAATAATCAAACCACTAAACATACAGAACAAAGAAAAAATATTAAGAGCTATGGTGGTATTGTGTTCCCCAAAATATTGTGCATGCTAATAAACTTATCTGGGGTCAGAGAAGAGAACAGCCACGATATTAAACATGGAGGATAGGCAATGGTAGCACACACCTTTAATCCTAGCATTCCAGAGGCAGAAATCCCTCTGAATCTCTGTGAGTTCGAGGCCAATTTGGAAACAGCCAGGCATGGTGACTCACGCCTTTAATCCCAGAAAGTGAGCCTTTAATCCCAGGTAGTCATGGCAGAAAGTAGAAAGGTATATAAGGTGTAAGGACCAGAAACTAGGAGCTTTTAGCTGGTTAAGCATTCAGGCTTTAGAGAAGCAGTTCAGCTGAGATTCATTTGGATAAGGACTCAGAGGCTTCCAGTCTGAGGAAACAGGATCAGCTGAGGAACTGGTGAGGCGAGGTTAGCTGTGGCTTGTTCTGCTTCTCTGCTCTTCCAGCATTCACCCCAATAACTGACCTCAGGTTTGATCTTATTAATAAGTACCTTTAAGATTCATGCTACAGTGTGTGTGTGTAAATGCCACAGCATGAGCACAACAGTTAGAGGACCACTTGTGGAAGTCTTCCCTTTCCTTCCACCATGGCTGTTCCAGGAATCAGCTGGCATTGAGATGCTTGGCAGAAAGTGCCCTCACATGCTGGCCACCATGCTGGTTCTGAGTAGGACACAATGTATAGTTCCATGCACATTTTCAACCAGGAATAACAGAAGTCCAAGCCTCATCTGTTTTCTTCCTCTCTTGTTTCCTTCCCTCCTTTGTTTCTTCCTTCTTTTTATCTTTCTTTCTACTGTTTTTATCAATTAATATTTTGTCTTGAGATTCTTTACTTTTTTAAAAACTTTCTCATGCAATCTATTTTGATCATATTCCTTCCCTTCCCCCAACTCTTCCCAAATCCTCCCAGTTCCCTACCCACCCAACTTCATGTTCTTTCTCTTTCAAAGAAAACAAGACAGAAAAAAACAACAAAAAAATCTAAAAAGAAAACTAAACTGAACAAAGTAAAATGGGAAAATCAATAAGATAAAATATAACAAAACAAATAAAAAGGACACACACACACACACACACACACACACACACACACACACACACACA
>CABHPH010139451.1:0-17501 GCA_902168325.1 Peromyscus nudipes
GAGTCCATCATCATCTTGGCAGGGAGTTGTCAAAGAGGGCTAACATGGTGACTAGGAGAGTAAACTGAGCTCACATCTAGAAGTATTAGCGTGAAGCAGAGAGGGCAAACTGGGGAGAGGATAAGGCCTTGAGTTCTCAAATGCCAGCCTCAGTGACATGCTTCCTGCAGCAAGTCAAAACCCACTAATGTCCACTAAAAGAGTCACTACCTGGGACCGAATGCTCATGTCCTAGACTCTGGGGGATATCTGGGGGATATTTTTCATTTAAGCAATTACTAGGTGCTGACTCTGTCATATAGCATTAGGAAATACCCAGTCACTCTCTCTGAGTTAGAATGCATGAAATCTTGTCTTTGAAACAGCTTTGTATTTTCATAAAATTCTTTTTATATAAAGTCTTAAGAACCCTAGGAATAAATCAAACTTTTAATATTCATTTTTTTCTGAATTTAGCTGCTGTTTTTTTTTTAATTTTCCACCATCTGCTCTTGACCTAATAAATATATAATAAATAAATAAGTACCTAGAAGAATTTGTGGTATATTTGCCTACATTTCAGATATTGGAGATGATGGTTTAGGGGATGTAGTTCAGTATTAAACCTGTTACCTAGAATGAATGCAGTTCAATCTCTATTATCACCAAAATAAGCAAATAAATAACATTCTATAAACAAACATGTTGACTTCTGTATAATCCTACAACTTGGGAGGTAGAAGCAGACAGATCAGGAGTTCAAGGCAAAGCTTGGCCACACAATGTGTTCAAGGTCAGCTTACAGTACATGTGATCCTATCTTAAGAAACAAAACAAGCCCAGTGGTGGTGGTGGTGGTGGTGGTGGTGGTGGTGGTGGTGGTGGTGGTGGTGGTGGTGGTGCACGCCTTTAATCCCAGCACTCAGGCAGGAGGCATCTCTGTGAGTCCCAGGCCATCCTGGTCTACAGAGTGAGATCCAGGACAGGCATTAAAACAACAAAGAGAAACCCTGTCTCGAAAAAACAAAACAAGCAAAAAAGAAAACAAAACATGAGGAGAGATAGAAAAAAAGATTAGAAAGTACTCAGGTGTGCTGTTTTACAATTTAATGTTAGTGCTTAGGAGGCTGAAAATATAGATGTTTCTGAGGTCAGCCTTAACAGATTATCAAGAGCCTGTCTCACAAAACCAGAACAAAACTTGTGCTTTACATTGTTTTGTATGGTATTTCATATATGTTATATAATAATTCCTCAAAACTTGAAGAAAATTGATAGAATTAACAATTGTAATTAAGTCAATTTTCAGGAAGCACTCACATGAGTTTTTTTTTTAACAAACGACTTAAAATAATATATAACTATGGTTAGTAGGAAAATATTTAATAATGTTATTTTATTAACTCAAATTATTTATTGTACACAAAATGTGAAAATTAGGAGTTGCTCTCTGTGATGCATGATGTAATTTTAGATAGTTGAGGAGTAGGGTAACAGGATCATGAGTTCAAGGCCAGCCTGAACAACTTAGCTAAATCCTGTCTCTGTGAAAAGGGATTGCAGCTCAGTGATAAGGTGCTTGGATACCATGTGCCATATGCTAGATTCAATCCCAGGAAAAGGAAAAAAATGTAAGTCAGTATACACTTTTGAACTTAACATTACTGTTTTAACCAATTGACTGTCTATCAATGCTATTGTACTTAATCTGATTTTCCTGGGTGAGCCTGAGTCAAAATTGATGCAAAAGTTAAGTGGTTTTATTTACCTTTAACATTCTGTATGTACTAATACCACTGTAGTACTAACTATATAACCTACAAATTTCTAAGCACTATTATTTTAAGATTTTTGACAAAAACCAAAAACAAACAAACAAGCAAACAAACAAAAAACATACAGCATGCTTACTAGGATTCACACTGACACCAATAAAGTAAATGTAAAATTTGATGTATTTGCTTTGACATTATTTGATATTTCTGAGATCATAGGAAAATATTCTTTAGTCACTTACTTGATATAATTATTCTTTTTAATTATTTATGTGCATGTTTCTATGATAATTACTGTATTTTAATTGTTGTCACTGAGGGAAAGTACTTTTTTTCAAACTTTTCAACTGTACAGAAACAAAACAAAAAGAGATTACAATTAATCTAAACTGACTTAGACTACTTGATATCCACTTTAAAGGCATTTTCCCAACTCAGAATACTCAGTTGACATGCTCAGGAATACAACTGTTGATGATAGAATCATTACCACACAAAAGTTATAGTTATATTTGAGATCTTAATACCTAACTGTGGCCCTTGGTGATATATCTGTGCTTCCTTGAATCTGTGCTGATTCAAATCCAGCTTGTAAAGAGTGGTGATGTGTATCCAATTATTTCCCATCACTTCTCAAAGTTCACCAATTGCTCCACTTTACTTTTGGATACACAGTAGATGATGTTCCCTAAAAGATTACAAATTGATGGGACTGTTGGATCATGGTCACAACACTTAGTTCTCTTCAATTCAACCATGGTCACTGGCAATTTATCCTGAAATTATGTAATCAGAAAAAAAAATCTTGGATGGTGGATGAACATTGACATTGAATATCTCCCTGCACTTCCAGGGCATACTAATTTAGTGAGAAATAACTTCTTATCATGTGTTATTCTAAGATTTGGAAGCTTGCTGATATATTACAGATAAGGCCCATAATACATAGGTATTAAGTGGTATTATTTTTTATGAGATATCTTATTATCTGTCTTTTCAACTAATATTGCCTCCTTTCTATTTTCCAACTTTTTTTTCTACAACCTGTTTAGTGAATGCATACCATTAAAATTTACTCACATATTTCCAGTGTTTAGGCAAATTCATTCTCTAGAGTTGTCCCATTTTAAACTATGATACATGAAACAATTTTATAAGAACTATCTTAAATAGATCCCAAACTACTGTGAAATAATGGATGATGAGTACAATTTATGGAATGGATGTTACAACATTCTAAAAGCCTTCATGAAATTATTTGTCACAAATGTACCAATTATTTCACCATTAACATAAGTGACTCTTTTGTATTTAGTGATTTTAATAGCTCAAGTTTAAATTCTTAATGGCATTATTTGTATTAGAATCCAAACATTTAATTTTCCTCTTAAATAGACATGTTCCAACATTGCTTTTTGCATATTAATTAAGTAAATCTGTCAAGGATGTTTTAGCAATATCATGATTACTAGGATTGTGTTCTATTAAATTCACTCTGTCTTAAGTACCCTTTGTGTATCTGGTCATCTGCAGTGTCTTTGATAAGTAGATTTGAGTGTTCATTGGAATGTTCAATTCTTTAAGTAGCTTTTCTTAAAAAAAACATATTTATTTTAAAACTTTTTTACTTCATTTTTAAAATTCATCTGTATACATTTTTGTTGCATATATTTCTGGGTATCATCTCTGTACAGTGCCCATGACAACCCAAAAAGTGTTAGATCCTGTGGGACTGTGGTTGCAGATGTTTGTGAGCCACCCTGTGGGTGCTGGGAAGCAAAGCCTGCTCTCCAGAAGAGCAAGCACCCAGAGCTCTAGCGACAGAGTCATCTCTCTAGCCCTTAAAATTCATAATTATCAAAAATTGTGTGAACTATTTTGTAAGTGATTTACAATTTCAGTCATAATTTTTCATTTTTTAGAAATTCTGCAAACCCTTCAAGGTATAACTCTTATAAATGTGTCTTGAGGCAATGGTTTTCTTAAGCAGTATAATTAATTCCATAATTTCTGGAAATATCTTGCATCCACAAGCTCACCCCAGCAAGTTAATTTATATAATAATTATTTCTAATTCATATGTACAGTGCATTCTGGATATTAGGGATGGTAAAATAATTTTCATTGATGGCTTTTAACATGCTTGCAATTGGATTATATTGTATGAACATATGTGTTTCCAATATGATCTTGTCAATAAATCAACATATAAATCAGGTAATATGTAAAACTGAGTGAATGTTGTTATATTTCACAAAGCTGTAAGAGTAAGTATGCTTTGGGAGCAGCATTCTAGGTAAATATCTGACTTTGACTGATACCATGTAACTTCCTGTGCAACTTTCCTAACATTAATTGTGTATTTGAGGTAATCCTATATCACTATATTATTTACTAATGTATCTCTGAAGCCAAGCATAGGATCTGACACATATGAGTTTGAATGTTTAGTTACTGTTATACACTATGGTCACTAGGATGTGGTATAGATCACTAGCACTTATTATTTCTACCTATTATGTATATGAGTACCTAATCTTGTTACCTCTTTTATCCACCCACTCTAGTCATTTTTGGCCCTGTGACTACTATTCTATTTTTATCTATTTGTACGTAACAAATATTTTAGCTCCTATCTATGAATGAGTACTTATACAACATAGTAATTCCACTAAAAATCATACTAATTCATTTCATATCTTGTAAACAACTAGAAGAATTTGAAGCTTTCCAAAATGAAGAAATGATAAATATTTATGTCTTGGAAAATATTAAACAATAGAATTTAATTGCTACATATTATATGCATCTATTGAATATTTGTAATTTACTCTATAAATAGAAAAAATAATATCATAATTAAAAATTAGTATCACATAAGTAGGTGTCAGCCTTTATTTTAAAGAACTTAGAGCTGAGAGGTTCTTTTAAGCAAATTTCTGTCATGTGAGCCTAAGGAAAGGTCAAAGAATATGTGATCAATGAGGAAGATATGCTGAAGAAAAGCGTCTAACTCAAGAGCAGTTTGTACAAGGCATGTGGCCATTATAACATTAATTAAAGAATACTATTCCAATAGGTCAATCAACTGTCAGTTATTTGTGGTGGAGCTGAATAGGAAAAGTGACATGTTAAACACCATCTTGGTATTTTTTGTTATTGTTTTTATTTTCACATCCTGCACAATAGCTATTTTTATGGTTTTGTACTTAAACTCTTAAGACCTAAAAATCATTATACCATACTAATATTTTCTACAAATCACTGCAGTAAGAAATGAGTTAGTCTGAGCAAGATTGCATTCACATCTCATTCTACTGTGTGAAAGCAATACCATCAAAAGTCTGAGGATATATAATCCTGAGTTTAGTATAATAAACATGTCTTTGTAATAGTGTATATATAATACTGTTAATTAAACCACATTTTGTAAAGAGAAGGGTCTTGTGTTTTGTTATTCTATGACACTTGTGTTGTAAGTTTAAGTTAATGGATGTTAGAAATATGTAGCCTTGTCACACTATACTGAGAAAGAAGGCTAGGCTGTGCTTTTAGCATCATTCAAATATAAAACCAGTTTTATTTTCCCAAGGCTGGATGTGAAATATTTATCAATTGTGTGCACAGCACTTAATATTCACAGCAAGGGCTGCAAGGACACACTGTTGGGTAGGAAGAGGTGCAGTTCAATACTGACAAAATTCTATAACACAGTAGAGAGCCTCTCTCCATATCCTTTTACCACAAATGTGGAATTTTGAGGTCAGAATATTAATATACTGATAGAATAGATTACTACTTCTTGAAAATGTTAAAATATTAATTTCAGGAACACTGTGATAAGGGTGTCCATAATTTTTTAACATATGAATCAATATTCTCTAGTAGAACCAGAGAGATATGAATCAATACATATTAGTTTAATGTCAAAGTTAGACATGGAGTTTTAAAATAGGAAATTGCTTTCTGAGTGGAAAATAAAATGAGTTTTTCTTAAAGTGGAAGGTCCTTTTAAAGCCTGAGTTATCTCCTAGTGATTTTTTGTTGTTATTTTTTAGGTTTAATGTATTTATAAGCTACTATGTTGATATTTAAAGTCTGGAAACTTGTTTATCTATGTGTGACATTCTGATTACAAATTTTACATTTTACTCAAAGTACAACTTTACCATAGGCTTCTTCCATTTTTAAAAACATGTAATTGTGTGTTGAAGTAGTTGTACTGATTATGAAACAGTAAGTTTACTGGTTTTATAAACTTGCTTTCATGCAAGATTATTTCTACTATACATTATTGCATATTTTATTATAATTATTGAAAAGTATGTCACAAAATTTTATGCAAATTTTGACCAATTATTTTGAATGGAAGTAAAAATTCATTCAGTGTTTAAGTGAGACTGCATTCACTTTTCAACATCTGTGCTATTTTCTTTTTTCTAATAATTATCAAAATGTGCAAAAGAGGACTTGAATACCATGTATAACTATTGAATGCCCCATCATCTTGTTTATAGACTTAGACAAGGTAGGTAAAGAGGAGTACAATGGTAATGGTCTACTATTTCCTGCCCTGATATATGTTGAACTCGATTTTACCCATTTCACAAACTACTTTAAGTAGTGATCAGCCCTCCTTACCATGGAAAAGTTAAAGAAAAATGTCACCTTGGATATGGCTCTCCACAATGTAGCATATACAGTAAGTACCTCAAGTTGATATATCTCAGGTTTATGAATGTCCACAAATGGAATGCTAGTTTCAGAAGCTAATTCTGTAGAGCCATTTTGCCTATGCCAAGACTCAGGAGCACTGTTGACTTGTGCCCAAGAATCGAGGTAATATAGAATGAGAGCTGATATCTATAACTTTGGCATAGGTGCTATGGGAAGTCCATAAAAAGGAATTGGGCAGAGTGAAATTTTTCCAAAATATTGGAAGAGCTCAAACATATTTTCTGAAAAATGCAGTATTTGCAAATCTGCTTTCTTGAAGTCACTGTTAATCATTATCCAGGGATTTAGAGAAAAGTGACAAAAGAAAATTTGAAAAAGTTCCAGTAAAAAAAAAAAAGAATTTTTTTGAATTGCTTATATCTTTTAGCCAGACCAAGTGCATAAAGACCTATAAACATGTTTAAACAAGATAAGAATTGCAAAATAATATCCAGTTTTGTTTTTTCCTATTTTGGTAAATATACAATCAGAATAATAAAACTAAAAGATATTTGAATCAATAGCTCCATAAAACAAAACTAAATTTAACTACTGTAAGAATATACAAAGGCAAAAATGATTGAGTAAAGAAACCCAGGTACAGTTTACAATTTTTTTATTTTGTATAACTATTTTCTTATATTTCTTTCTTCAAATAGATTATTACAGTAAAAATTCTAACATAATTTCTGATGAAAATGAGTAATAGAACAAAATTATCACTTAAAACATAATTAGAAGTAGAATGAAGTATGCATTTTTTCATAAATGTAAATATATTAAATGTAATACATATGCAAATTTTTTTCAAAAAGACGTTAATTATAAATTATTCACAATGGCTTAACATTAAAAGGCAAATGCAAATTAACTTCAGTGGTCTTGAAACAGAATTTTATTCAGAAATTATAAGATAAAGAAGCATTTTAAGTTTTCAAAAATATGTTCAAAAATTTAAATAAATTTTTAATCTCATAATATGTTGTCATCAGGTTAGTAAATTTGTCTCTCATTAATAATGTTCATTATATTTAGACATGTATACATATGTATCATATTGTAGGAGTCCTGTGTGTCTCTGGATCTTTTGCCTGCTCTTAAGACCCTTTTTTCTCCTGTTTGAGCTGCCTTGTTCTGCCCTGATAGGAGGACTTTTCTTTGTCTTATTGTATCTTGTTTTGTCATCTTTCATTGCTGTCTCTTGATGATCTGCTGTTGTCTGATAGTAAATAGAGGGCAAGGTGGATCTCAGGGAGAGATAAGGTATAGGAGGGGATGGGAGGGGTTGACAGAGGAGAAACTTTGGTCATGATATATTGTATGAGAGAAGAATCTGTTTTCAGTAATAATAGTAAGTAACATATTTTAATGATAAAAATGTTATTTAGTATTTTTTTTGCCCCTGTTAATGTTTGCTCACTAATTTTGAACCCAGGCTGGAACACCTGGAGAAATTGACTCTTCCACCGAGCCATGCTTTCTCAAGTCCAACTCTCTTCAGTGCTGAAATCACAAGAGCAGAAGAGGTTAAGATGAGAAAAGGCTTGGCCTGTGCTTCTACCTTCATTTAGACTGCTCTTGATTTCTTCATCAAGCATTAACTTGGAGAAGGTAGAAACTTAAAACTGTATTGAAGTTTAATGTTAATTTCTAAATTGTTCTAGGGTAAAATGTGAGGCATTTTTCAGAATGTAAATGACGTTAAGCTGTTTGCCTCACATATGATTAAGTTGAAGTGGAGATTTATCCCATGTTTGAATATAATTATAGAAAAAAATATGTTTCATAACTATATACACAAAGACCAAACAAATCCTATAATATAGTTGCATATTTAGCAATTTCTATCTGCATTTCAATTTTTTGTGATATGTTATTGCCATAATAATGATGTAATTAACAACTCTGTCAATTCATGTATTTTTATTGGTATTTTCTTGAGAAGTATTTTTATAAGTGTGAGAATCATAGTGCCAAAATTTAATTCATTAAAATCCATATAATGATCTGCATTTTCAAATCCAATTATTTTTCAAACTTTAAAAACAACTCTTTATCTAAATATAATTTCCATCTAAGGAAAATGAATATAATTTCAACATGTGTGAAGTCACAAACATGTGGGCTCAGAAAAAAAAATGGAAGTGTAACTCTAAAAACAAAACTGAATAGTTCAGAAGTATCTTAAGTTACAAAAGAGCTCAAGAGATATGACACTCTAAAATTCTGAATGTTTATTAAAAAATAAGTAACAGCCAGGCAGTGGTGCCGCACGCCTTTAATCTCAGTACTCAGGAGGCAGAGCCAGGAGGTTCTCTGTGAGTTTGAGGCCAGCTTAGTCTGCAGAGTGAGGTCCAGGACAGTCACCAAAACAACACAGAGAAACCCTGTCTCAAAAAAACAAATAATAATAATAATAATAATAATAATAATAATAATAATAATAATAATAAACAGTACATCCAGTGTAGTTGGGCACCCAATAGATGAGTACAGTCTCCTCTCTGTTTAGAGATGACTCCTATATGTTGTTTGTAGCTAAGAGAACATTGCATTGTAGTAAGTTGGGAAATCACTTCAGGTATGTTATGTTTTAGCATAAGTGGAATGATTCCACTACCATCATTATCACCATCACCACCATCATGTTCATCATTATCTTGTATAGAGTTAGTATTCTTGTAAATGTTTTATTATAAAAATCATACAAGAGTTTGATAAGGGGTATCATTTAGGTAATAAAATCTTGAATTTACTGAAGGCAGTATTACTTTAAAAGAGAGCAAGACTATGACCCCAGAATATGCTTTGTGTGTCTTTCCATGCTTTGTTTCCAAATGGTAATATTGAAATGGCTTTGTAATGTTGTAAGCTAAGCCATGATAAATTTTATTCCAAATACTTTCTTTCTTTGTATTTCCAGTTGATATTAAATATTCCCTCTCTCGCCGGGCGGTGGTGGCGCACGCCTTTAATCCCAGCACACGGGAGGCAGAGCCAGGCGGATCTCTGTGAGTTCGAGGCCAGCCTGGGCTACCAAGTGAGTTCCAGGAAAGGCGCAAAGCTACACAGAGAAACCCTGTCTCGAAAAACCAAAATAAATAAATAAAAATAAATAAATAAATAAATAAATATTCCCTCTCTCTCTCTCCTTTTACTCCACATAATATTGAAGAAAGTCAAACAATTCAGATTTTTTATGATTAATATTATAGCCACTGGCATTGAGAATTTTTGGACTGACTAGGCTCTTCTGAGACAGACACACTGTACCTCTTTATTGGCTTACTCTTCAGAGAAGCAAATGATTCAACATCATTAGATATTTCTTATCTTCTTGGCCTTATGCATCTATTGTTACATTCTTCTACAACTGTGCACTGTCTGGTTATTTCTTGTTTTTGACTAAAACTGCATTGACCTTTATTTTAAATAAGAATGCTGAAATCAAAAATAGCCTTTACAACACACAAAGAGGGGTGAAAACATGACAGTATTAACTACAGCCTTCTTACCTCTATCAGCCCTTGGCTGATTTTTCTTCCTACTTGCTTTTTCCCCACTGCGTCTCCTACCTGCAACACAGCTGCCCTCACCAGGGCTGTCTCATTCCATGATAGTAATAACTCATCTTCTACCTTAGCATGTGACGATGACATCCAGTTTGGCTGGTAGCCCAGTAATTGCTGTCATATCAGCATGTCAAAATATTGATTTTATTTTTATTTGTACCTAAGAAGTCCTTAAAGTAATAAATAAGTCTTTTAAGTTTGAAAACTTTAAAAAAAGAACTAGTAAAGCATTGTCTAAATTTTTGTTCTTTGAATGAAGTTTAGATAAGGAATAACATCCAAATTCTGACTGCTTATGGAGCCCGTTGTTTGCTTTAATTATCTTCCATTATGCATGACTCCTATGTCCCTCTATTTCTCTGTACTTAAGATGTTTTGCATATCCCCTTGGGTATTCTTTATTTCATCTCTGAAATATTTTGTAAACTTCACTTGGCCCTTTGATATAAAACAATTAGATTAACCTTATTTTTGGAGTCTCATAAACTTCAAATTACACATTTTTACTATATTGTTAAAAAAAAGAATCTTGATTTCTAATTGCTCCTATACAGTTGAATCCCCCAATATTCTAAAGAGAAGGGAGACATGTCTTTCGTTCAAATTAAATCAAGTGAACAATGAGATAAGGTAAGGACTTTATTATTGCAAAGGCAACTGAGCTGGATTTTCTGCTTCAATGACAATTCTCACTAACTGGTGGTAATATGGACATACCAACATTCATCCTCCACTATGCATGCCATACAGTGCAAAATTATAATAATGATGTTTATTACATTTTAAAATTGTGTTTTATCTAATGTTTGGCTGTGGGTGTCTGCATCTGTTTCCATTAGTTGATGGGTCAAGTCTCTCTGGTGACAGTTGGGATAAACACCAATCTGTGAGTATAGCAGACTATTATTAGGAATTATTATTATTATTATTATTATTTTCCAGTTTTGTTTGTTTCTATCCTAGGTTTCCTGCTTGCTATCATCCTGGCTCTCAGGGGTGAGTTCCCTCTCGTGGTATGGATCTGAAACTGGGCCAGTCATTGGTCGGCCACTCCCACAATTTCCGTGCCACCTTTACACCAGCATATCTTGTAGGCAGGACAAATTCTAGGTCTAAGTGTTTGTGGTTGGGTTGGTGTCCCACATCCTCCACTGGAAGTCTTGTCTGGTTACAGATGGCCAGTTCAGGATCCATATCCCCCATTTGTAGTAGTCTTAGCTAGGGTCACCCTCATAGATTCCAAGGAGTTTCCATTGCTCTAGGTTTCTAGCTTGTCCCAGAGCTGCCTTCAGATTCCAGTTGTCTCTCCCGATACTATCTCCCTTCATTCTCCCCCAACTTGATTCCTTCTGCTCTGTCCATACACTCCAATCAAGATCCCTCCCTCCATTTACTGGCTGTATCTATCCTATTTCCCTTCACAGGTTACTTAGCTTCTCTATGTCTGTGCATTGTATCATAGTTACTTTTTCACTTTGAAGAATCCTGCAGAAGAGGTGGAGGAAGGATTGTAGGCACCAGAAGGGTAAAGGACACCACAAGAAAATCCACAGAATCAACTAACCTGGCCTCACAGGGGTCACAGATACTGAAATGACAACCAGGGAACCTATATCAGACTGATCTAGACCCTCTGCATATGCATCACAGTTTGTAGTTTAGTCTTCTCATGGACCTCCTAACAGAGGGAGCAGGGGCTATCTCTGACTTTTGGGACCGTTTCCTCCAACCAGATTTCATCATCCAGCCTTAATAGGAGAGGAGTTGCCTAGTCTTACTACAACTTGATATACCATGGCTGGCTGATATCCATGGGAAGCCTGCCCTTTTCTGAAGAGAAACTAAGGAGGAGAAGTGGATGGCTGGGGGAGAGGGAAGGTGATGGGAGGGACTTTGAGGAGAAGAGGGAGGGGAAACCAGTCAGCATGTAAAAAAGATAAATAAATAAGCAAAAATTATGTTTTATCTTTGTTATAAGAGTGTTGACGTTGGGTAAGCTAAACACAGTACAAAATCCAAAATAACAATAAAAACAAAACAGGCCTATCTTTATGTAAGAGATATTGTATGACATTTCCTGGAGAGACATGAATAAACACCATTTGCCCCATGTAGGGCACTAATGAAATACCTTAAAATAAAACAAAAACAAAACAAAACAAAAAACAACCAAAAAACCAATTCCTCCCAAGTGTACCTTAGTGAACAGGTGAACTTTTGGAGTTACTCATAACAATATAGGAATGAGTTACTGAGAAGAATGTGGATGACTCTCAATTAGGTACATCCCTGGAAATCTCATGCAACAGGGATGCTGACACAAAAGCTCCTTTGTTGGAGTTCTCTGCACACACGGTTGGCAGCATCCAGAGAAGAATTCCCCTCTCAACAGGAATTCTTTCCTGCTTTTAAAATGTTAAGGATGGGCCTTGAGGCTTCCATGACTTGTGTAGGTTTCTTTAGCTTTATATGTTTTCATTGCTTCTTGAGTCTTATGAACATCCTCTCACAGCACAAGAAAGAATCCTTCAGTATAGCAGAAACATTGTAGTTTAACTATGCTTTCCTTTTGACCTAACAGAATTAACGAGTGTGCATTTTCATCTCATAATTCAGAAATACTATGGAAATATCCAGCATTATAACACCAGGTCATTTATAGGAAAATGCCTGGAACTGGGAAAGATGATGCTATGCAAAATTATCTGAACTCAGGGGGGAAAAAGCATAGTTGCTCTCCTATGCAGACTTTCATTTAGGGGAAGAAAAAAAGAAAAAGAAAAGTGATCTTGGCAAAGAAAAGGGTTCAGCCAGGAATCGAGACAGGAGACAAGTCATAGAATCTCAGGCAGTGAGTATGATTAAAAGTTGTGATATACATGCATGGGAATTTCTTTAAACATTTTTATTTTTATTTAAGTGTGTGTGTTTGTGTGTGTGTGTGTGTGTGTGTGTGTGAATGTCTGCCACTAGTATGCAGGTGCTGTGCAGGCCAAAAGAGGCTGTCTGAGTCATAGGCAGTTGTGAGCCATCTGAACCTGAAGCTGGAAACTGAACTAGTGTCCTCTAGTAGAGTAGCTAGTTAAACACTAGCTGTGTCTCCAGCCTCACACCAAACTTTCTTGATGGAAAAAATAGCACATTTAATGTAACAAAGCATAACAATGATATACTAAGACCACATAGGTAAAAGAAATATACTTATTTGTTAGTGTTCCAAAAGATAACAAACCAAAGTTTAAAACTCAAAATTTCAAAAAAAAGGCAGATACACATCTCTCAGCTTAATCCAGTTACCCTGTTAAGAACAAGAGAAGGATTTACATCTCACATGGCTGAATTGAGCAAGACAATTAAACAAGAATCCAAACCTATTCTGTCTGCTACAAAACCAGTATATTGGAAGTAATAGTCACTGAATTATTAGTGGCATATCACTGCAGTGAATAGTCTTTAAAGTGTCTTTACCTGGATGACTCTCCTCATACTAAATTATTCTGAAGTCACAGATTTAATGCCCTGCCAGAAAATAAGATACCTTGATAACAGATGCATTGCCTCTGACACTGTAAATTTGACTGGATCAGATAGCAGCAAGGACCATGCCTACTACGGTGTTTTCAATGATGGTTGATATCACAGTAACAGCAAATTTTTCCTATTAGATCTAAATTTAGACATCAAGTTTCAATTTTTTTTCAAATTTCTACAAATATTTTGAGACTCAAGAAACTGTAAATCCCATGAATGTTGATAACTTGACCACATATAAAATGAAATTTGATCCTGTGTTTGAAAAACACAAATATAAATCTGGTAATTTATTCCATCAAGAAAACTTTATTGAGAAAAGACATAGGAAGATCATAGCAACTAAATGATCTGTGTATCATTTGCACTATAACTAAAAGAAGGTGTGATCTCCTTGCCTTCCCTAGTGAGCCTTTCATAATGAAGGATTAAAATTCTTTCAGGATTAAAGGATTATATGCTTTCCTAAAAATATGAAAGAAAAATGAGAATGTGCATTTAAGTGTAGAAGGCAAGGCATATGCCTTCAGAATGAGAGCCATTGATGATCACTATAAAAGAACATGGGAATGTTTGTTTTCTTGAAAATCATATCCAAACCATGAAACAAGGATTATGAAAAGCGTAAGTATCTTTTATAACAATCCATTTTTATATGTAAGTTATCTATGCTACAGATTTCTAGAAGTAGACTTCCCAAGTACAAGTATATAAACATGTTCAATTCTGAACGCTTTTAGAAGTCTTCCATTAACCCTTGAAAGCTGTTTATAAGCATCTCCCATCTGATCTCAAAGAAAAAGTTTTTCTAGGATTTACTGGCATAAAACCCCAAATTTAACCTTTTATTTGTGAATTATGAAATCATTATATTGTTAGTTTGTATCCCGACTTAACAAATTTAAGTTTTTAAATAAAACAAAAAGATACTAAGTAAATTCACTGTTATATTTAAATGATGATGATAAAGCTATAATAAACAAATAGTAGATCTCTGTTATTCACTACTTCTTGCAAATAAATAAATAAATAAATTAATAAAAAGCTTCATTGATGAGTGTTGAGAGATGAATTAATCCATGTATATAAAATCAAGTCGTTAGGAGCTGGTTTCATACTATTTCTACTTTGCAGAATCATAGACCAATTCTCCTGTCTAGACATAGGTTCATATCCTGATCATGAAGCCAGGTATGGGGTTGTTCTTGTGAACTGAGACTTAAATCCTGTCAAAAACTTGTTGATTGTTCCTATGATGTTCGCACCATTAAAGCACCAGTGGGAATGTCTTGCCAGGCCAGGAATTATTGTAGCTAACAGTGTTCATATCTAGGCATGACTGAGAGATACTTTCTGCTTCATCATCTTTCATAATACATCCTACAAAATCTGATAGGGATGAAGATTTTAGAAAACTACCATCTTAATTTTAGTATGTTCTTTGACTCAAGTACTTGATATCTTTAGCAAGAGATTCTTACTACTGAATTTTGGAGAGTAACCAGGAACATTAGCAACAGGCTATATTGCTTGTGGTTTATAGGAGGTCACTGGCCAACAACTCAAAAAGAAGTGATCCAATTTTGACACTGTAAATTGTATTTGCTAACCAATGGTGGATAGTAAGGGCATTGCTGCTCTGTTATAGGGTAACTCCAATGTCTTTATATCTATGCACTTGTTTGACTATGTGTATGCATATATGTATGCATATATGCATATATGTATGTTTGTATGTTTTTCTGTTTATCTATGGATATTTTTACAGCAGTAAAAGACCTTAACAAATGAATCTCCAATTTCACCTTGAAGACTTCATTTTCTCTTCTATTTATTCTCTTAAGGAGTAAGGGTAGAGGAGGGAATATGGATTAGTCTTAGGAATATAAGTGAAACCACTTTTGTGTAACCTGGAAACTTTTGAAAATATGTCATGTTGTTTTAGAATAAAAATTCGTTTGAGAAAAAGAATGCAAACATGTTGAAAATATTTACAAACACTGGGGATGTAACATGCTTTGACTATAAAAAACATAAAAATATTCATGTTAAAATGTCCAAAAATATACCCCCAAACATTCACATGACAATCCTGAAAAACCATGTACTAACATGACTAATGAGTTTAAAAATTGGAAGTTGACAATGGCCCATAGGATGGCACTGCCATGTTCCCAAGATACAGTTTTCAAGCCTCTACAATGATACTCTTCAGCAGAGAAATTTGAGACTTTGAGTGTGGATCTGGAATCCTATACCTTTTGAGTTCACATATGCCCCCTCTCAGTACTAGTCATTAGTCCACTCTCTTAAGGACCTTCTGGACCTCAACCAGTGACATCTTTCTAGTCTGACACAGTTGAAGGATTTCAAAGCTCTTAAAGCATCCTACCCAGAGAAGATTCCCTGTGGGACCCTGCAGCTTTCTTGCCCAACTTTCTTATTTTCTGTGATGTTTGATTACCATTGTCTTTAAATAACATGCCATTTGTGAGGAATGTTTGTGTGAATAAACCAAGCATATTTGAAAGACGAATCTTGAGAGTAATCCCAGTTGTTCAGGGTAGAACAGAGCACTAGCTGTGACTGCCATACAGAGATGTGAATATACTAAAAGACTTTTTCGAAAAGACATATGGAAAACTCTATACCACCTTAAAAAGAAAATTAGTTGCATAAAAGTTGTTTTTGTTTATATACATATTTTCTGAAGCATGAAAATTAGAAACAAACAGAAAGCAATCAAATTCATGTTTATGATCAATTGAATGTGCTTGTGTCTCTCTGTGTGTGTGTGTGTGTGTGTGTGTGTGTGTGCATGTTTTGATTCCAATGTCTTGTATATCCTAAAAGAGAAGATCAAACATTTACAGGTATAAAGTTGGCCAGAGTTGGAAAAAATAGTTCAGAATTATGTGACTAGTTTCACTTGTTCAAGACTTAATTTTCTCTTCTATTTTAAGGCTGTCTTACTTACATCTTCATTTTCTTTCAAATATTTATGGAGCTTTAACTTAAAGTCATTGCTCCAAATGCCTTCAAGGGGCTCTGAGAACATGTAGCTGGAAATCAAACACACTTTTAACCTGATGGATTTAACAGAGTGTAAATTGAAATATACACCACAGCCAACTTTCCTGGAAGTGTGGAATTTGTTCATTTCTTAAAGATAGTTATTATAAGAAAAATCCAACATTGAGAAAAAGTAAATTCTATGTTTATGGGGATGTCATTCTGTATGGTGTGAATATGTGTTGCTCTAATTGGTTGATAAATAAAGCTGTTTGGCCAATGGTGAAGCAGAATAAAGTTAGGCGGGACATTATAACTAGAGAGAGAGGAAGGAGAAAGGAGAGCAGAAGTGATGCTGCTAGCCGCCAGCAGAAGAAGTAAAATGTAAAAGTACTGGTAAGCCACAAACCATGTGGCAAAGTATAGATTTATAGAAATAGGTTAATTTAAGATGTAAGAGCTAGCTAGTGAAAAGCCTTCCTTGGCCATAGTTTAAAAATAATAAAAGCCTCTGTGTGTTTACTTGGGTCTGAGCAGTTGCAGGACCAGGTAGGACACAGGAATTTTATAAGTGGCTGTAGGACCTGGGTGCCAGGCAAGCAAAGGAAAAAGTCCAACTACACTATATAGATTAAGTAATAATTAGATAGTTCTTTCTCTCAATATTCTTGACATTGCACATACATACATATATAAGCACGCACCCAAATATGTGTGTGTGTGTGTGTGTGTGTTCGTGTGTGTGTGTGTGTGTGTGTGTGTGTGTGTGTGTGTGTGTGTGTGTGTGTGGTCATATGGGTGAATAAGGTGTTTGAATGTAGAAGCTATACCTCCCAACTCAGATATTTTTCCACAAACCATCTACCTGCTATCATGATGAGCATGTAGCTACTTAGTAGACTAAACTGACTGGCCA
>CABHPH010139452.1:417-17226 GCA_902168325.1 Peromyscus nudipes
ACCCTAAACCTAACCCTAAACCTAAATCTAAACCTATCCCTCACCCTCACCGTCACCCTAACCCTAACCCTATTCCCTAAACATAACCCTAACACTAACCCTAACCGAAAACCCTAACGATACCTAACCCTAACCCCTAAACCTAACCCTAACGCTAACCCTAAACCTAACCCTAACGCTAACCCTAACCCTAACCTCTAACCATAACCCTAACCCTAATCCTAACCCTAACACTAACCCTAAACCTAACCCCTAACCCTAAACCTAACTCTAACACTAACCACAACAGTAAGCCTAACCCTAACCCTAAACCTAACCCTAAACCTAAATCTAAACCTATCCCTCACCCTCACCGTCACCCTAACCCTAACCCTAAACCTAACCCCTAATCCTTACCCTAACCCTAACCCCAACCGCAACCCCAACCTAACCCCATACCCTACACCAACGCTAACCCTAACCCTAACTCTAACCTAACCTAAACCTAACCCCAATCCCAACCCCAACCGCAACTCCATCCATAACACTTACCAAACCCTAAACCTAACAATCACCCAAATTCCTAACCCCAATGCCATTACCAACCCTAACTCAAATCCCAACCCCAACACCAAACCAAACCCAACACCAACCCTAATCCCAACCCTAATCCCAACCCTAACCCTAACCCTAACCCTAATCCTAACCCTAACACTAACCCTAACCTAACCCTAACCCTAACCCATAACTCCAACCCCAACCCCAAACTCAACCCCAACCCTAACCCTAAGCCTAACCCTAATGCTAACCCTAACCCCTAAATGAAACCCTAACACTAACCCTAACTCCTAACCCCAACACCAAACCCAAACAATACCCCTACCCTAACCCTAACACTAACCCTATCACCATTTGCACTGTGCAAATCAATGGGAGCCCAAGAGTGACTTTCCTTACCTGGAAAGAACTGTTCCTCGTAGGATAAGAGGCTGCATGTGATTCAACTCCATTAAAGAAGGTGAATTCAACACTGGGTTGCCTAAAGAGAAAAACACTCTGCTGTTGAGAAAAGCTCACTCTTCAACTATATGGAGGTTCCTATAAAGCCAGAAGAGTGAGCTGGGAAAGCACGAAAATACTGTGCTTCCTAACCATACGGGCAATATCTACTTAAATTCTGCTTAGGAATCTGAGCAAACAGCAGCTTCTCTTCCATCCAATGCACTGTACTTGCTGGGAGCAGATGCGAGTGCAATTTGCACTGTGTATCTCAATGGGAGACCAATAGTGACTTTCCTTACCAGAAAAGAACTGTTGCTCATAGGATAAGAGACTGCATTTGATTCAACTCCATTTCGGAAGGTGAATTCAACACTGGGTTGCCTAAAGAGAAAAACACTCAGTTTTTCAGAAAAGCACACTCTTCTCCTATATGGAGTTTCCTATACACCCAGAGCACTGAGCTGGCTGACAAAAAAAAAAAAACTGTGCTTCCTAAGTACACGGGCCTTATCAACTTCAACTCTGGTTAGGAAACTTAGCAAAATAGGAGCTTCTCTTCCATCCAATGCACTGTACTTGCTGGGAACAGGCTCGAGAGTCATTTGTACTGTGTATCTCAAAGGGAACACAATAGTGACTTTCCATACCAGAAAAGAACTGTTGCTCGTAGGGTAAAAGACTGGATGTGATTCAACTCCGTTTTGGAAGGGGAATTCAACGCTGGGTTGCCTATAGAGAGAAACACTCTGCTTTTTAGAAAGGAGCACTCTTCTACTATATGGAGTTTCTTATACAGACAGAAGAGAGAGCTGGCTTAGAACATAAAAACTGTACTTCCTAACCTCTCGGGCCGTACCTAGTTGAACTCTGCTTAGGAAACTCAGAAAAACAGTAACTTCTCTTCCATCGAATGCACTATACTTGCTGGGAACTTACACAAGGGCCATTTGCACTTAGTATCTCAATGGGAGCTAAAAAGTGACTTTCCTTACGCGAAAAGACCTGTTGCTTGTAGGATAAGAGACTGCATGTGATTCAACTCCCTTTAGAAAGAGGAATTCAACATTGGGATGCCTAAAGAGAGAAACACTCTGCTTTTGAGAAAAGCATACTCTTCTATGGTGTTTCCTGAACAGCCTGAACAGTGAGCAGGATCGGAACAAAAAAACTGTGCTTCCTACCCACACGGGCGATACCTAGTTAAACTCTGATAAGGAAACTCAGAAAAACAGTAGCTTCTCTTCCATCCAATGCACTGTACTTGCTGGGAACAAACACGAGTGCCACTTGCACTGTGTATCACAATGGGAGACCAATAGTGACTATATTTAACTGAAAAGAACTGTTGCTGGTAGGATAAGAGACTGCATGTGATCAACTCCGTTTCAGAAGTGAATTCAACACTGGGTTGCCTAAAGAGAGAAACACTCTGCTTTTGAGAAAAGTTGACATTTCTACGCTACGGAGTTTCCTATAAAGCCAGAAGAGTGAGCGAGCTCAGAACAAAAAAACTGTGACACCTAACCACACGGGCCATACCTAGATCAACTCTGCTTACGTAACTGAGCAATACATTAGCTTCTCTTCCATTCAATGCACTGTACTTGCTGGGAACAGACACGAGTGCCATTTGCACTGTGTCTCAATGGGAGCCCAATAGGGACATTCCTTAACCGAAAAGAACTGTTGCTTGTAGGATGAGAGACTGCGTCTGATTCAACTCCGTTTAGGAAGGGGAATTCAAGACTGGGTTACCTAAACAGAAATACACTCTGCTTTTGAGAAAAGCCCACTCTTCTACTATATGGACTTTCCTATACAGGCAGAAGAGTGAGCTGACTTAGAACAAAAAAAAATGTAGTTCCTAACCACTTGGTCCATACCTAGTTCAACTCTGCTTAGGAAACTGAGCAGAACAATAGTTTCTCTTCCATTGAATGCACTGCACTTGCTCGGAACTTACATGAGGGCTATTTGTACTGTGTATCTCAATGGGAGCCAAAAAGTGACTTTCCTTACCCGAAAAGAACTGTTGCTCGTAGGATAAGAGACTGCATGTGATTCAACTCCGTGTAGGAAGGGGAATTCAACAGTGGGTTGCCTAAAGAGAGAAACAATCTTCTCTTAAGAAAAGCGCACTCCTCTACTCTATGGAGAGTCCTATAGAGGCACAACAGTGACCTGGCTCAGAACAAAAAAAATTTGCGTCAATACTACATGGGCCATAACTAGTTCCACTCCGCTTAGGAAACTGAACAAAAGAGAAGCTTCTCTTCCATCCAATGCACTGAACTTGCTGGGAACAGACGCGAGTGCCGTTTACACTGTGTATCTCAATGGGAGCCTGATACTGACTTTCCTTACCCAAAAAGAACAGTTGCTCGAGGGATAAGAGACTGCATGTGATTCAATTCCATTTAGGAAAGGGAATTCAACACTGGGTTGCCTAAACAGAGAAACACTCTACTTTTGAGAAAAGCCCACTCCTCTACACTATGGAGTTTCCTATACAGCCAGAACACTGAGCTGGCTCAGAACAAAAAACTTTGCTTCCTAACCACACGGGCCATACCTAGATCAACTCTGCTTAGGAAACTGAGCAATACAGTAGCTTCTCTTCAGTACAAATCATTGTACTTGCTGTGAACAGACTCGAGTGCCATTTGCACTGTGTATCTCAACAGAAGCCCAATAGTGTCTTTCCTTCCCCAAAAACAACTGTTGCTCATAGGATAAGAGACTGCAGGTTTTTCTACTCCGTTTTTGAAGGGGAATTCAACACTGGGTTACCTAAACAGAGATGTACTCTGCTTTTGAGAAAAGCTCACTCTTCTAATATATGGAGTTTCCTATACAGCCAAAAGAGTTTGCTGGCTCCGAACAAAAAAAAACTGTGCTTCCTAATCATACCGGCCATACCTAGTTCAACTCTGCTTATGAAAATGAGCAGAACAGTAGCTTCTCTTCCATCCAATGCGCTGAACTTGCTGTGAAGAGACACGAGTGCCGTTTACACTGTGTATCTCAATGGGAGCCCAATAGTGACTTTTCTTACCCAAAAAGAACAGTTGCTCTTGGATAAGAGACTGCATGTGATTCAACTCCGTTTAGGAAGGGGAATTCAACACTGGGTTGCCTAAAGAGAGAAACGCTCTACTTTTGAGAAAAGCCCACTCTTCTACACTATGGAGTTTCCTATTCAGCCAGAACAGTGCGCTGGCTCAGAACAAAAAAACTGTGCTTCCTAACCACACGGGCCATACCTACTTCAACTCTGCTTACAAAACTGAGCAATACAGTAGCTACTCTTCAGTCCAATGCACTGTACTTGCTGGGAACAGAAGCGAGTGCCACTTGCACTATGTATCTGAAAGGGAGCCCAATAGTGACTTTATTTACCCAAAAAGAACTGTTGCTCATAGGATAAGAGACTGCATGTGATTCAACTCTGACTAGGAAGGTGAATTCAACACTGGGTTGCCTAAGGAGAAAACCACTCCGTTTTTCAGAAAAGCACACTCTTCTACTATATGGAGTTTCCTATACAGCCAGAGCACTGAGCTGGCTCACAAAAAAAAAATTTGCTTTCTAAGAACACGGGCCTTATCAAGTTCAACTCTGGTTAGGAAACTGAGCAAAATAGGAGCTTCTCTTCCATCCAAATACTGTACTTACTGGGAACTGGCTCGAGAGTCATTTGTACTGTGTATCTCAATGGGAACCCAATAGTGACTCTCCATACCAGAAAAGAACTGTTACTCATAGGATAAAAGACTGGATGTGATTCAACTCCGTTTTGGAAGGGGAGTTCAACGCTGGGTTGCCTATAGAGAGGAAACACTCTGCATTTGAGAAAAGAGCACTCTTCTACTATATGGAGTTTCCTACACAGACAGAAGAGAGAGCTGGCGTAGAACATAAAAACTGTACTTCCTAACCTCTCGGGCCGTACCTAGTTGAACTCTGCTTAGGAAATTGCGCAAAACAGTAGCTTTTCTTCCATCGAATGCACTGTACTTGATGTGAACTTACACGAAGGCCATTTGCACTTAGTATCTCAATGGGAGCTAAAAATTGACTTTCCTTACCCGAAAAGACCTATTGCTCATAGGATAAGAGACTGCATGTGATTCAACTCTGTTTAGGAAGGGGAATTCAACATTGGGTTGCCTAAAGAGAGAAACACTCTGCTTTTGAAAAAACCATACTCTTCTACTCTATGGTGTTTCCTGAACAGCCTGAAGAGTGAGCTGGATCGGACAAAAAAACTGTGCTTCCTACCCACACGGGCGATACCTAGTTAAACTCTGCTTAGGAAACTCAGAAAAACAGTAACTTCTCTTCCATCCAATGCACTGTACCTACTGGGAACAGACGCGAGTGCCATTTGCACTGTGTATCTCAATGGGAGCCAAATAGTGACTATATTTAACTGAAAAGAACTGTTGCTGGTAGCATAAGAGACTGCATGTGAACAACTCCGTTTCAGAAGTGCATTCAACACTGGGTTGCCTAAAGAGAGAAATACTCTGCTTTTGAGAAAAGTTCACATTTCTACGCTATGGAGTTTCCTATACAGCCAGAAGAGTGAGCTGGCTAGAACAAAAAAACTGTGCCACCTAACCATACGGGCCATACATAGATCAACTCTGCTTAGGAAACTGAGCAAAACATTAGTTTCTCTTCCATCATATGCACTGTACTTGCTGGGAACAGACACGAGTGCTATTTGCACTGTGTATCTCAATGGGAGCCCAATAGGGACGTTCCTTAACTGAAAAGAATTGTTGCTCATAAGATAAGAGACTTCATGTGATTCAACTAAATTAGGAAGGTGAATTCAACCCTAGGTTGCCTAACGAGAGACACATTCTGATTTTGAGAAAACGCACTCTTCTACTAGAAGGAGTATTTTATACAGCCAGAAGACTGATCTGGCTCAGAACAAAAACACTGAGCTTCCCAACCAAACGGTCTATACGTAGTTAAACTCTGCTTAGGAAACTGAGCAAAACAGTAGCTTCTCTTCAATCCAATGCACTGTACTTGCTGTGGACATACGCCAGTGCCATTTGCACTGTGTATCACAATGGGAGCCCAATAGGAACTATCCTTAACCGAAAAGATCTGTGGCTCGTAGGAGAAGAGACTGCATCTGATTCAACTCCGTTTATGGAGAGGAATTCAACATTGGGTTGCCTAAAGAGAGAAACACTTTGCTTTTGAGAAACGTTCACATTTCTACGCTACGGAGATTCCTATACAGCCAGTAGAGAGAGCTGGCTCAGAACAAAAAAACTGTGCCTCCTAACCACACTGGCCATACCTACTTCAACTCTGTTTAGAAAACTGAGCAATACAGTAGCTTCTCTTCCATCCAATGCATGGTACTTGCTGGGCACATCGCGAGTTCCATCTACACTGTGTATCTCAATGGGAGCCCAATAGTGACTTTCCTTACCCAAAAAACTGTTGCTCGTAGGATAAGAGACTGCATGTGATTCAACTCCGTTTAAGAAGTGGAATTCAACACTGGGTTACCTAAATAGAGATATCTCTGCTTTTGAGAAAAGCACACTCTTCTACTGTATGGAGTTTCCTATACAGACAAAAGAGTGAGCTGGCTTACAACAAAAAACTATACTTCCTTACCACACTGGCCGTACCTAGTTGAACTCTGCTTAGGAAACTGAGCAAAACAGAAGCTTCTCTTCCATCCAATGCACTGCACTTGCTGGGAACTTACACGAGGGCCATTTGTACCGTGTATTTCAATGAGAGCCAAAAAGTGACTTTCCTTACCCGAATAGAACTGTTGCTCGTAGGATAAGAGACTGCATGTGATTCAACTCCGTTCAGGAAGGGGAATTCAACATTGGGTTGCCTAAACAGAGAAACACTCTTCTTTTGTCATAAGCCCACTCTTCTACTATATTGAGTTTCCTATACAGCCAAAAGAGTGTGCTGGCTCCGAAGAAAAAAACTGTGCTTCCTAATCACACCGGCCATACCTATTTCAACTCTGCTTATGAAACTAGGCAGAACAGTAGCTTCTCTTCCATCCAATGTGCTGAACATGCAGTGAAGAGACGCGAGTGCCGTTTACACTGTATATCTCAATGGGAGCCGAATAGTGACTTTCCTTACCCAAAAAGAACAGTTGCTCGTAGGATAAGAGACTGCATGTGATTCAACTACGGTTAGAAAGGGGAATTCAATACTGGGTTGCCTAAAGAGGGAAACACTCTACTTTTGAGAAAAGCCACTCTTCTACACTATGGAGTTTCCTACTCAGCCAAAACAGTGAGCTGGCTCAGAACAAAAAAACTGTACTTCCTAACCACTCGGGCCATACGTACTTCAACTCTGCTTAGGAAACTTAGCAAAACACTAGCTTCTCTTCAGTCCATATTATTGTACTTGCTGGGAACAGTCTCGAGTGCCATTTGCACTGTGTATCTGAAAGGGAGCCCAATAGTGTCTTTCCTTACCCAAAAAGAACTGTTGCTCATAGGATAAGAGACTGCATGTGATTCAACTTCGTTTAGGAAGGGGAATTCAATACTGCCTTGCCTAAAGAGAGAAAGATTCTGCTTTTGAAAAAAGCACACTCTTCTATTCTAAGGTCTTTCCTATATAGCCTGAACAGTGAGCTGGAACAGAACAAAAAAAAACTGTGCTTCCTAACCACACGGGCCATACCTAGTTCAACTCTGCAGAGGAAATCGAGCAATACAGCAGCTTCTCTTCCATCCAATGCACTGTACTTGCTGGGAACACACACGAGTGCCATTTGTACTCTGTATCTCAGAGGGAGCCCAATAGGGAATTTCCTTACCCAAAAAGGAATGTTGCTGGTAGTTTAAGAGACTGCAAGTGATTCAACTCCTTTAAGGAAAGGGAATTCAACACTGAGTTGCCTAAAGAAAGAAACAATCTGCTTTTGAGTTAAGCCCACTCTTCTACTCTATGGAGATTCCTATACAGCCAGAAGAGTGAGCTGGCGCCGAACAAAAAAACTGTGCTTACTAACCAGCAGGGCACATAGCTAGTTCAACTCTGCTTAGGAAACTGAGCAATACAGTAGCTTCTCTTCCATCCAATGCACTGTACTTGCTGGGAACAGACTGGAGTGTCATTTGCACTGTACATCTCAATGGGAGCCCAATAGTGACTTTCCTCACCCAAAAAGAACTGTTGCTCGTAGGAAAAGAGACTGCATGTGATTCTACTCCATTTAGGAAGGGGAATTCAACACTGGGTTACCTAAACAGAGATGCACTCTGCTATTGAGAAAAGCTCACTCGTCTAATATATGGCGTTTCCTATACAAACAGAAGAGTGAGCATGGTTAAAACAAAAAAACTGTACTTCCTAACCACTCGGGCCATACCTAGTTGAACTCTGCTTAGGAAACTGAGCAAAACAGGAACTTCGCTTCCATCCAATGCACTGCACTTGCTGGGAACAGACGCGAATTCAATTTACAATGTATATCTCAACAGGAGCCCAATAGTGACTTTCCTTACCCAAAAAGAAGAGTTGCTCGTAGGATAAGAGTCTGCATGTGATTCAATTCCGTTTAGGAAGAGAAATTCAACACTGGGTTGCCTAAAGAGAGAAACACTCTACTTTTGAGAAAAGCCCACTCTTCTACACTGTGGAGTTTCCTATGCCCCCAGAACAGTGAGCTGTCTCAGAACAAAAAAACTGTGCTTCCTAACCACACGGTCCATACCTACTTCAACTCTGCTTAGGAAACTGAGCAAAACAATAGCTTCTCTTCCATCCAATGCACTGTACTTCCTGGGAACTTAATTGAGGGCCATTCGCACTGTGTTTTTCAATGGGAGCCAAAAAGTGACTTTCCTTACTGAAAAACAACTGTTGCTCATAGGATAAGAGACTCCATGTGATTCAACTTCATTTAGGAAGGGGAATTCAACAATGGGTTGCCTAAAGAGAGAAACGCTCTGCTTTTGAGAAAAGCACAATCTCCTTCTCTATGGAATTTCCTATAGAGCCTGAACAGTGAGTGAGATCAGTACAAAAAAACTGTGCTTCCTAACCACACGGGCCATACCTACTTCAACTCTGATTAGGAAACTGAGAAAAACAGGAGCTTCTCTTCAGTCCAATGCTGGGAATAGACGTGAGTGCCATTTGCACTGTGTATCTGAAAGGGTGCCCAATACTGACTTTACTTACCCAAAAAAACTGTTGCTCATAGGATAAGAGACTGCATGTGATTCAACTCCGATTAGGAAGGGGAATTCAACACTGGCTTGCCTAAAGAGAGAAACACTCTGCTTTTTAGAAAAGCACACTCTTCTCCTCTATGGTTTTTCCTATAGGGCCTGAACAGTGAGCTGGATCAGAACAAAAAAACTGTGCTTCCTAACAACACGGGCCATACCTAGTTCAACTCTGCAGAGGAAATTGAGGAATACAGTAGCTTCTCTTCCATCCAATGCACTGTACTTGATGAGGACAGACGCGAGTGCCATTTGCACAGTGTATCTCAATGGCAGCCCAATAGTGACATTCCTTACCAAAAAAGAATTGTTGCTCGTAGGATAAGAGATTGCATGTGATTCAACTCCGTTTAGGAAAGGCAATTGACCATTGGGTTGCCAAAAGAGAGAAACACTCTGCTTTTGAGATAAGCCCACTGTTCTACTCTATGGAGTTTCCTATACAACCAGAGGAATGTGCTGGCTCCGAACAAAACAACTGTGCTTCCTATCCAGCAGGGCACATACCTAGTTCAACTCTGCTTAGGAAACTGAGCAATACATTAGCTTCTCTTCAATCCAATGCACTGTACTTGCTGGGAACAGATTGGAGTGTCATTTGCACAGTGTATCTCAATGGGAGCCGAATAGTGACTTTCCTTACCCAAAAAGAACTGTTGCTCATAGGATAAGAGACTGCATGTGATTCTACTCCATTTAGGAATGGTAATTCAACACTGGGTTACCTAAACAGAGATGCACTCTGCTTTTGAGATAAGCTGACTCTTCTAATATATGGAGTTTCCTATACAGACAGAAGAGTGAGCATGCTTAGAACAAAAAAACTGTACTTCCTAACCACTTGGGCCGTACCTAGTTCAACTCTGCTTAGTTAACTGAGCAAAACCGTAGCTTCTCTTCCATCCAATGCAATGTACTTGCTGGGAAGTTACCCGAGGGCCATTTGCACTGTGTATCTCAATGGTAACCTATTAGTGACTTTCCTTACCCATTAAGAACTGTTGCTGGTAGGATAAGAGACTGCACATGATTCAACTCCATTTAGGAAGGGGAATTCAACACTGGGTTACCTAAACAGAAACACACTCTGCTTTTGAGGAAAGCACAATCTTCTCCTCTATGGACTTTCCTATACAGCCAGAACAGTGAGTTTGCTCAAAACAAAAAAAGTGCAGTTCCTAACCACACGGGCCATACCTAGTTAAACTCTGATTAGGAAACTCAGAAAAACAGTAGCTTCTCTTCCATCCAATGCACTGTGCTTGCTGGGAACAGACGCGAGTGCCATTTGCACTGTGTATCTCAATGGGAGCCCATAGTGACTATCCTTACCCGAAAAGAACTGACTCTCATAGGATAAGAGACTGCATCAGATTCAACTCCATTAAGGAAGAGGAATTCAACACTGGGTTGCCTAAAGAGAGAACCACTCTGCTTTTGAGAAAAGTTCACATTTCTACGCTATGGAGTTTTCTATGCAGCCAGAACAGTGAGCTGGCTCAGAACAAAGAAACTGTGCTGCCTAATCACACTGGCCATACCTAGTTCAACTCTGCTTAGGAAACTGAGCAATACAGTAGCTTCTCTTCCATCCAATGCACTGTAGTTGCTGGGAACAGACGCGAAGGCCATTTGCACTTTGTATCTCAAAGGGAGCCCAATAGTGACTTTCCTCACCCAAAACGAACTGTTGCTCATAGGATAAGTGACTTCATGTGATTCAACTCCGTTCAGGATGGGGAATTCAACACTGGGTTACCTAAACAGAAATACACTCTGCTTTTCAGAAAAGCCCACTCTTCTACTATATGGAGTTTCATATACAGACAAAAGAGTGAGCTGGCTTAGAAGAAAAAAAATATAGTTCCTAACCACTCGGTCCGTACCTAGTTGAACTCTGCTTAGAAAACTGAGCAAAACAGTAGTTTCTCTTCCATCGAATGCACTTCACTTGCTAGGAACATACACGAGGGCCATTTGTACTGTGTATCTCAATGGGAGCCAAAAAGTGACACTCCTTACCCGAAAAGAACTGTTCCTCGTAAGATAAGAGACTGCATGTAATTCAACTCCGTTTAGGGAGGGGAATTCAATACTCGGTTGCCTAAAGAGAGAAACAGACTGCTTTTGAGAAAAGCGCACTCTTCTACTCTATGGAGTTTCCTATACAGCTAAGAGAGTGAGCTGACTCAGAACAAAAAAACTGTGTTTCCTAACAACACGGGCCATCCCTAGTTGACTCTGCTTAGGAAACTGAGCAAAACAGTAGCTTCTCTTCAATCCAATGCACTGTACCTGCTGGGAACAGACGCGAGTACCATTTGCACTGTGTATCTCAATGGGAGCCCAACAGTGACCTTCCTTACCCAAAAAGGACTGTTGCTCATATGATAAGAGACTGCATGTGATTCAACTCCGTTTAGAAAGGAGAATTCAACACTGGGTTGCCTAAAGAGAGAAACACTCTGCTTTTGAGAAAAGCGCACTCGTCTGCTCCATGGAATTTCCTGCAGAGCCAGAACAGTGAGCTGTCTCAGAACAAAAAAACTGTGCTTCCTAACCACACGGCCCATAGCTAGTTCAACTCTTTTTAGGAAACTGAAAAAAACAGTAATTTCTCTTCCAACCAATGCACGGTACTACCTGGGAACTTACACAAGGGCCATTTGCCCTGTGCATCTCAATGGGAGACAAAAGTGACATTCCTACCCAAAAAGAACTGTTGGACTTAGGATAAGAGACTGCATGTGATTCAACTTTTTTTAGAAGGGGAATTCAACACTGGGTTTCCTAAAGAGAGAAACACTCTGCTTTTGAGAAAACCACAATCCTCTCCTCTATGGACTCTCCTATAGAGCCTGGATATTGAGCAGGATCAGTATAAAAAACTGTGCTTCCTAAACACACAGCCATACCTACTTCAACTCTGTTTAAGAAACTGAGCAAAACAGTAGCTTCTCTCCATCCAATGCACTGAACTTGCTGGGAACAGACACAAGTGCCATTTGCACTTTCTATCTCAATGGGAGTCCATTAGTGACCTTCCTTACCCGAAAGTACTGTGGCTTGTAGGATAAGAGACTGCATGTAATTCAACTCCGTTCAGGAAGGGGAATTCAACACAGGGTTGCCTAAAGAGAGAAACACTCTGCTTTTGAGAAAAGCACAATCCTCTCCTCTAAGGACTCTCCTGTAGAGCCTGAACATTGAGCAGGATCAGTACAAAAAAACTGTGCTTCCTAAGTAAAAGGGCCATACCTATTTCAACTCTGCTTAGGAAACTGAGCAAAACAGTAGCTTGTCTTCCATCCAATGCACTGTATTTGCTGGGCACAGACACGAGTGCCATTTGCACTGTGTATCTCAATGGGAGCTGAATAGTAACTTTCCTTACCCAAAAGAACTGTTGCTTGTAGGATAAGAGACTGCATGTAATTCAACTCCGTTTAGGAATGGGAATTCAACGCTGGGTGGCCTAAAGAGAGAAACACTCTGCTTTTTGTTTTGGTTTGGTTTGGTTTGGTTTTGGTTTTTCAAGACAGGGTTTCTCTGAGTAGCTTTGTGCCTTTCCTGGAACTCACTTGGTAGCCCAGGCTGGCCTCGAACTCACAGAGATCCGCCTGCCTCTGCCTCCCGAGTGCTGGGGTTAAAGGCGTGTGCCACCACTGCCAGGCTATTTTTTTTTTGGTTTTTCGAGACTGGGTTTCTCTGTATAGCTTTGCAACTTTCCTGGAGCTCACTTGGTTGCCCAGGCTGGCCTTGAACTCACAGAGATTCGCCTCGCTCTGCCTCCCAAGTGCTGGGATTAAAGACGTGCGCCACCAACGCCCGGCACACTCTGCTTTGAGAGAAGCGCGTTCTTTTACTATATGGATTTTCCTATTGAACCTGAATAGTGAGTGGCTCAGAAGAAAAAAACTGTGCTTCCTAATCACACGGGCCATACTATGATCAATGCTGCTTAGGAAACTAAGCAGAACAGTACCTTCTATTCCATCCAATGCACTGTAGTTGCTGGGAACAGGCACGCATTCCATTTTCACTGTGATTCTTGAAGGTAGCCTAATAGTGACTTTCCTTACCCAAAAAGAACTGTTGCTCATAGGATAAGAGACTGCATGTGATTCAACTCCGTTAAGGAAGGGGAATTCAACCCTGGGTTGCCTAAAGAGAAAAACACTCTCCTTTTGAGAAAAGCTCACTCTTCTACTATATGGAGTTTCCTATGCAGCCAGAAGAGTCAGCTGGCTGAGAACAAAAAATTGTGCTTCCTAACCACCCATGCCATACCAGTTGAACTCTGCTTAGAAAACTGAGTAAAACAGTAGCTTCTCTTCCATCCTATTCACTGTACTTGTTGGGAACTTACACGAGGACAATTTGCACTGTGTATCTCAATGGGAGCCAAAAAGTGACTTTCCTTACCCGAAAAGAACTATTGCTCGTAGGATAAGAGACTGCATGTGATTCAACTCCATTTAGGAAGGGGAACTCAACACTGGGTTGCCTAAAGAGAGAAACACTCTGCTTTGGAGAAAAGTTCACTCTTCTACGCTATGTAGTTTCCTAAAGAGCCAGAAGAGTGAACTGGCTCAGAACAAAAACACTGTGCTTCGTAATCACACGGGCCATACCTAGTTCAACTCTGCTTAGAAACTGAGCAGAACAGTAGCTTCTCTTCCTTCCAATGCACTGTACTTGCTGGAAACAGACGTGAGTGCCATTTGCACTGTGTATCTCAATAGGAGCCTAATAGTGACTTTCCTTACCCGAAAAGAACTGTTGCTGGTAGGATAAGAGACTTCTTGTGATTCAACTCTGTGTAGGAAGCGGAATTCAACACTGGGTTGGCTAAGTAGAGAAACAGTCTGCTTTTGATGAAAGAGCACTCTTCTACTATATGGAGTTTCCTATACAGACAGAAGAGTAAGCTTCCTCAGAACAAAAAAACTGTCCTTCCTAACGACATGGGCCAGAGCTAGTTCAAAGGTGCTTAGGAAACCAAGCAAAACAGTAGCTTCTCTGCCATCCAATGCACTGTACTTGCAGGGCACAGAGGCAAGTGCCGTCTGCACTATGTATCTCAATGGTAGCACAATAGTGACTTTCCTTACCCAAAAGAACTGTTGCTCGTAGCATAAGAGACTGCATGTGATTCAACTCCGTTTAGAAAGGGGAATTCAACACTGCGTTACCTAAATAGAGATACACTCTGCTTTTGAGAAAAGCACACTCTTCTACTGTATGGAGTATCCTATACAGACAGAAGAGTGAGCTGGCTTAGAACAAAAAACTATACTTCCTAACCACTCTGGCCATACCTAGTTGAACTCTGCTTAGGAAACTGAGCAAAACAGAAGCTTCTCTTGCATCCAATGCACTGCACTTGCTGGGAATTTACACGAGGGCCATTTGTACTGTGTATCTCAAGAGAGGCAAAAAGTGACTTTCCTTACCCGAAAAGAACTGTTGCTCATAGGATAAGAGACTGCATGTGATTCAACTCCGTTTAGGAAGAGGAATTCAACACTGGGTTGCCTAAGAGAGAGAAACATTCTGACATTAAGAGAAGCACACTGTTGTCCTCTATGGAATTCCTATAGAGCCTGAACAGTGAGCTGGATCAGAACAAAGAAACTGTGCTACCTAACCACACGGGCAATACCTACTTCAACTCTGATAAGGAAATTGAACAATAGAGTAGCTTATCTTCAATCCAATGCACTGTACTTGCTGGAAACAGACGTGAGTGCCATTTGCACTGTGTATCTCAATGGGAGCCTAATAGTGACTTTGCTTACCCAAAAAGAACTGTTGCTCAAAGGATAAGAGACTGCATGTGATTCAACTCCATTTACAAAGGGGAATTCAACACTGGGTTGCCTAAAAAGAGAAACAATCTGCTTTTGAGATAAGCCCACTCTTCTACTCTATGGAGTTTCATATTCAGCCAGAACAGTGAGCTGGCTCAGAAATAAAAACTGTGCTTCCACACGACACAGGCCATAACTAGTGCAACTCTGCTTAGGAAAAATGATCAATACAATAGCTTCTCTTCCATCCAATGCACTGTACTTGCTGGGAACAGATGTGAATGCCATTTGCACTGTGTATCTCTATGAGAGCCCAATGGTGTCTTTCCTTACCCAAAATGAACTGTTGCTCGTAGGATAAGAGACTGCATGTGATTAGACTCTGTTTAGGAAGGGGAATTCAACACTGCGTTGCCTAAAGAGAAAAACACTCCGTTTTTCAGAAAAGCACACTCTTCTCCTATATGGAGTTTTTTATACAGCCAGAAGACTGATCTGGCTCAGAACAAAAAAACCGTGCTTCAAAACCACACGGGGCATACCTAGTTAAACACTGCTTAGGAAATGAGCAAAACAGTAGCTCCTCTTCCATCCAATGCACTGTACTTGCTGGGAAGAGACGCGAGTGCCATTTGCACTGTGTATCTCAATGGGAGCCCAATAGTGCCTTTCCTTACCCGAAAACAACTCTTGCTGGTAGGATAAGAGACTGCATGTGATTGAACTCTGTTTAGGAAGGGGAATTCAAAACTGGGGTGCCTAAAGAGAGAAACACTCTGCTTTTAAGAAAAGCACACTCTTCTCCCATATGTACTTTCCTATTGAGCTAGAACAGTGAGTAGCTCAGAAGAAAAAAACTGTACTTCCTAACCTCACAGGTCATACTTAGTTCAACTCTACTGAGGAAAGTGAGCAAAAGAGTAGCTTCTCTTCCATCCAATGCACTGTACTCTCTGGACACAGACACGAGGGCCATTTGCACTGTGTATCTCAATGGGAGCCCAATAGTGACTTTCCGTACCCAAAAAGAACTGTTGCTCATAGGATAAGAAACTGGATGTGATTCAACTCCGTTTAGGAAGGGAAATTCAACACTGGGTTGCCTAAAGAGAGAAATACTCTGCTTTTGAGAAAAGTACAATCCTCTGCTCTTTGGACTCTCCTATAGAGCCTGAACAATGAGCAGGATCAGAACAAAAGAACTGTGCTTCCTAAATACACGGGCCATACCTACTTCAAATCTGATTTGGAAACTGAGCAAAACAATAGGTTCTCTTCCATCCAATGCACTGTACTTGCTGGGCACAGACAAGAGTGTCATTTGCACTGTGTATCTCAATGGGAGCCCAATAAAACTTTCCTTACCCGAAAGAACTGTTGCTTGTAGAATAAGACACTGCATGTAATTCAACTCCGTTAAGGAAGGGGAATTCAACACTGGGTTGCCTAAAGAGAGAAATACTCTCCTTTTGAAAAAGTTCACTCTTCTACTATACGGAGTTTCCTTTACATCCAGAAGAGTGAGCTGGCTGAGAACAAAAAACTGTGCTTCCTAACCACCTGGGTCATACCGAGTTGAACTTGATTTCGGAAACTGAGTAAAACAGTAGCTTCTCCTCCATCCAATACACTGTAGTTGCTGGGGTCTGACACGAGTGCCATTTGCGCTGTGTATCTCAGCAGGCACCAAATAGTGACTTTCCTTACCCTAAAAGAACTGTTGCTCGTAGGATAAGAGACTGCATGTGATTCAACTCCGT
>CABHPH010139453.1:0-15820 GCA_902168325.1 Peromyscus nudipes
CTATCCAATTTTAGAATTTCATCTGTTTGAATTTTGCATCCATCTAGTTTGGTATCAAAGCTGCCATGTATTAACACGCATGTAAATTAATTATTTTTTAGATGGGCTGAAAGGAACTTGGCCCCAAGGCTGGTTAGATGGTGCCTGGCTGCTTTCAGATCTTTCTCTTTCCATTCAATGAATGTTTTCTCAGATGAGAGATTGCAGGTTCTGCAATTTTTTTGGCTGAAGAAAACAAGGGTGGTAAAATATGCTGACGGGGTATTGTGTACATCCTGAAAGTTGGCTTTGTGGCAGGTGAAAGAAGCAAGGTAGAGATTCCCAGTGACAGAAATGCAACTGAATGCATTCTGACTGGAGCCACCACAGGGCTCTGAAGACACTGGGAATCTAGTTGTCACATGAAGTGCATGCTGTTAGTGTCATGGCAAGGGTAACGAGAAGCTCTGTGCTCTGCAGTGGGACATTTGTGGTGCCCAGAGAATGCCACCAGCACCAGAGAACATGAATTATACCATATGTACCTTCCAGCTATTTGTGCTAAATTGACCCTCCAGGGTCTGGAACCCAGCCCAAATCTCCCCGCGCTATTATGCTGTAGGATGCAGGAATGGGAAGGGAAAACTCATCTCTTGCCATGCTTTTTATAGTCTTTGAAGCAACAGAAGTGATTTTGCAAGGTAATTTCTCTTCGTGCATCCAGACGTGTGAGCAGTGCAACCCAGAGTCAGATCCTGAGCTCCTATAGCAAGTCATCCTGAAGTAAATGGGGGAAGCAAATATCCCCCACCCCCGACTATCTCAGAGCACCAGAGACCTGGTGGTCCTGACCCATCAGGGGCTCCAGAGGACTAGGGAGACATCCCGACGACGATAGTCTCAGTATGGGAACTGAGAAGCAAACAAAGGATGATCTCCTCCCCACTGTGTGTGTGTGTGTGTGTGTGTGTGTGTGTGTGAGAGAGAGAGAGAGAGAGAGAGAGAGAGAGAGAGAGAGAGAGAATATGAAAATGTGCCTGTTTCTAAGAGAAGCCCTGGTAACAGGTTTCTGGGTAAATGCAAGTTGCATTGTCTTCCATCAGAGATGACTTGAAAGGAAAGTGCTTTAATGCTAATACTGCAGATGTCTGCAGGAAACTCAGCACCACACTGAACACTGTAGTTAGATAGCTGTGCAGGAAAGTACATGAAGGAAAGGGCTAATGTGCAATACTTCTATTTAAGATAGAAGGAGGAAATAGAAATTGTGATAGCATGCTATTTCAAGTAATAATAGAAAGTACTTGATGTTTACATGGTGAATGGATCGATACTAATTCTGTAGTCAGTGCACATAGAGTCGTTTGGATTAGACTTGTGACAAATGCACTCGGTATAGCTGAAATTTCTACCCTGAAACATTTATTTCTTGCTGCGTGTTAGATGGAATTTTCCACCCAAGTATCTGGAAGGATTTGCATAAGAATGGTGATGGAGCAGTATTCTCTAATGATGCGCTTTTCTTTGTTAAACTTCAAAAATGTCTATAGTTCATGATGAGGTTTGGGTGAATTGCCAAGCTAACTCTTTTATATTTGCTTTAAAGAGCTTATCTTCCCTGTGTTGTGGGAGTTACTTTATATTGTGGTTAGAAAAGCAGTGGCAGCAAAGCTGAATCTGTAGCAACTCCAATAAATGTGTCCTCCTCTTCTCCTCCCCAAGAGCTGGGCCCTAGGAAGAAGGGAATTTGGAAGGGTGCTTGGCCACCTCCAGTGAGCCAGACGCACATTGGATTCACTCTCAACTCCCTACCTGGCTCTTCTGCTCCAGAAGCAAGGGGGCTATTCTCCAGCTTAAACAATGGACCTCTTGTTAGCCTTCATCAGCAGTGGTCCTGTCAATGGGATTTGAGGTCAACCCACAGCCTGGTGTGCTCACTGAGGTCGAGTTGAATTATTCAGATGAGAGTCTGGGAGCAAATGCTGTTTGGAAAGCAACCTTATTGTGCTCTCCCCAAGAACCTAACGTTCGCAATACCAGGAGGCAAAGGGACTGGAATCTCAGGAATTCCAGGAATGCAGCCACCAAGCAAAAGAAGCCTCCTCAGATCCTGCTCTCCAGCAACTACAGAAGTAGAAAAATAAAGGCCCAAGCTGGAGCCCTGTCCAGTAGGGGACTGCACATTAACCTGGGCTTTAAGGAAACAAAGGCTTTGAAAGCCATGTGTGCAAGGGAACTCAGGGGTCACCTAATCCACTCTGGTTTCTAATGCCTCAACCTGTTTCCCAGCCCAGCTTTTCAGCTCACTGAACACCAACTGCGGCTTGAATACCTCTGAGGCTAAAGAACTCATTTCTTCACAAGGACGACAGAGGACCTGCCACACTCTAGACACAGTGATAAGTCCCTGAGACTCAAGCTCTTACTGAATGTGCACCACAACCCTCCAACTTTGTACATCTGGAAACTGAAGCTATATGTTGTAGAGAAAGGATTTAAACCTCTGAGTCCTCAGTGTCTGTGTTCCTAACCTCTTTGCCTTCCTGCTCAACCTGTATCATCATTGCTAGACCTGATTGTAGCTCTTCTGGATGTTGGAGACATGGTGAACATACTTTTGCAAAATCCCTGACTCTAGCAGCTCCAGCAGACTAGGCTTGGCCCCATGTTCCAACACCCCGATTAGAGAGACTTGTAATAATGAGAAGTAGAGACAGGATATGTCATCAACACTTTGGAAAGAGGGACAAATAAAGGGATCCAGTGACTCTTGAGTTCATCTTTAAGTTGCTGATGTGAGTTTTAGTTCTTAGGAGAGAAGGAATTTGGGCCAGTAGCAATAGGTGAGCATGTTTAAGAAGTCCCTGTCATGGCGTGGGCTGGCTGGTCCTTGTCTCAGCCCTGGTTCTGTGAGGTGCCCTGAAGAAGTCATTGAGGGGTTGATCTAGTACCTACAAGATGACTACTTTTGTTCTTGGGTGCAACTTCATCATCCCAGACGACTGCCTACGTCTGGCGGTGGGAATGTGTGTCCTGCCTAGGTGGCCATACTGTTTCTGGAATCCAAGGTGCCAGCAGGTTTAGGACAATGACTTGTCTCTGTGCCTTCCACTTTGAAAGAGGATGAGGTAGGTCATGCAGACAGACACTCCTGAGTGACTAGCATACCTATGCAGAGTCAAGCAGGGGTCTGACCCAAAGTCAAGGAGACAGACACCGAATAGAGGGCAGATACCAGGCTTCTACCCTGTGTTTGTCACCTCATGGGCCCAAGTGGCTAGTTAAAACTCTCTAGGAAAAGCAGCTTCTATGTCATAACACCTGGGACTCCCGTTGTCCATCTTATGGGATAGTCCTTCAAATACTCCAGGCACTTTTCTTGCCTGTCTTCTGTTCTCCTGTTTTCTTGTTTCTTAAATAAAAACATGCTTCGTTATGCCAATCTCATGAGAGAGTGTAGATTCATTTCCAGTCTCCAATGTTCTTCCCAAAACATTTTGTTACATTAGTAGCAATCCTTTGTGTGTGTGTGTGTGTGTGTGTTTTCTGCATACAAATCATTAAAGATACAGTTAGCTTCTCTCATCCATTGCATTAGTTACTTTTCCTTCTGCCTTGATAAAACACCCCAACAAAAGCAACTTAAAGGAGGAAGATCATATTCTACAGCCAGGGAGCAGAGAGTTGTGGATAGTGGTGCTCACTTCACTTTCTTCTTTTCATTCAGTCCAGATCCTCAGTTTGAAGAATGGTACCACCCACAACTAAGATGGACCTCCTACTTATTTAACCTAATCTAGATAATCACTCACAGTCAAGCCTACAGGCTTGTCTCTGGAGTGATTCTCAGTCTTGCTAAGTTGATAGTATTAGCCATCTTGTCTATCTGCCCTTCTCAGATTTATTTTTGTTTTTGATTGGTTTAAACATTTATTGACTGCAGAAGGTCTGATGGAATTTTGTGATTTATTTTTTACAGTGAGGTGGTCCCTTGAGTTCTCATGAAATGAAGTAGAGCAGAGACCAGGCTGTGTTGGGGATCCAGCTCTGGTACAGATTCTGTGTGACCTTGAGAAAAGCCCTCTCCTTCTCTGCGTCTCCTAGTCTTTTTCTGTTGGGTTTGGTGAATATGTTTGTAAGATTGACTCCAAATCCAGATGCCTTATGGGTAGTCAATTTTCTGTTGCTGTAACAAATACCTGTGATAAGTAAACTTAAAAAGAAGAAAGGTTTACTGTGAATCAAAGTTTGAGAAGCTCAGTCCAAAATGGGTTTACTTGATTTCTTTGGAGTTTTTGGTGAAGTAGTGTATAATGCTGGGAGTGTGTAGTGGATCAAGGTAGCTCATCTCATGGCTGGGAGTCAAAAGAAAGAGGAAGAGATGGGTAACTCATAATCTCATTGAGGCGCTCACCTCTAATGACCTAACACCATCCATTAGGCCACCTCTCTTGAGCGTTCTACCACTTCTTCACAGTATTGGGAGCCGAGGACCAACTCTCTTAACACACAAGCCTTTGGTGACATTACTGATCCATACTGTAGCATCACACATCTCAGCAGCTCAAGGCCGTAAATAGTCACTTGAGTCGACCTACTGGAGTCTCTGTTAAGCACAGATTCTTATCCTAGGCTTTGAGCCACACAAAGCAAAACCAGAGACGTGGAGTTTCAGGCCAGCTCTAGGTTGCCTGGGATTATTTCATAGCATTATCTCTTAGTGGTGAGAGAATGGATGCTCATCAGTTTCCCACTGAACCTCAGTTCTTTAAGGGATTGTATGAAGAAGAAAATTAATGATATGTATATCAAGGATTTCCTTTCCTATAATGCCTGGTAGCTTATAAATAATCAAATAATGCTGGCTAGGCAGATGTGAATGAAGTTAACCATACAAAAAGTAAAATATTTCAGTTGTGCCGAGTGTCCTGAGAATCTGTATGTGAAGGATTTCCTTGGCCTGGGAAGTAGTAATAGAGGTTGTGGTGGTTTGAGTGAGAATGACTCATTTATTTGAATGCTCTGTTCCCAGAGGGTGGAATTGCTTGGGAAGGATTAGTAGGTGTGGCCTTGTTGAGGAAGGCATGCCACTAGTGGTAGGGGGAGTGGAGTTTTGAGGTTTCAATAGCCCATGCTATTCCCAGTTAGCTCTCTCTGTCTCCTACACTGAGGAAAGGAATGTAAACACTCAGCTACTGCTCCAATGCTATGCCTGCCTGCCTGCTGCTATGCTCCCCTCCATAATGGTCGTGGACAGTAACTAATTCTCAGGAACTGTAAGCAAGCCCTCAATAAGCTCTGTCCTCTATAAGTTGCCTATGTCATGGTGTTTTGTCACAGCAATTGAAAAGTAACTAAGACAGAGACTGAGACCTGAAGTGTAAGTTCACTAGTTGGAGGGAGAGTAGACTAGAATGCCAGGTAGTGGGAAGGACATGTACTGATCTTTTGTGGTGGGAGAGGCACAAGTTTCTGGGAATTTAAGTAAGCCAGAGTAAAGATGAAGAAGAAGAAAGATCTGGGGAGGAGCACAGGGACTAGGTCAGTATGGACTCTGTCTTGGAGCCTAAAATGTAGAAAAACTGTATTATAAGTGTGTTTCATGAATTCCTCATGTTGGAAAACTGGTCCCCCATGCAGCAGTACTGAGAAGTGGGATTTTTGGGAGGTGTTTGGGCCATGAGGGCTCAGAGATCATGGGTTATTGTGGGAGTGGCCTGCTGTGATGTTCTCAGATGTGTTGTGATGTTCTTGAACATGCTGTGGTGCACCAGAGGGTCTTCTCTGCATGCTGGGTGGATGTCAGTGGCATGTTTTTGCATTTCTCAGCTCGCAGAACTGAGAGCTAAATGGACTTCTATTCTTATAAATTACCTAATTTCAAGCATTTTGTTGTAACAATAGATAACAGGATAAGGTGAATTAGTTTTCACTTGTCTCTGCAGGTCAACGTCTCAGTTATACTCATGACTCAGGTCTCCTAAAATAATGGCTGATGTTTTGCTTCCTTTAGGGTAGAACCTAGCAGGAACCAGTTTCTGAGTTATGGTCCAGAAGGCTTGGTATCACCTGAACCATCATACATTTGGGCCACTAGGCATTGGGCCATTAGTTCTAGGCTGAGGTCAGATCATTTCTGTCTACTTTTCCCATGACTGGTCAGATCTAAATAGGTTTGAAGACTCAAACTAAATTTCCAAATGGAGTGCATTTTTAGGTTGGATTTTTTGGGTCCTCCTAAAGTTCACGTGTGGTCTCACGGTTTGTCTTCCATCATGAAGCAACATCTTGCATGGAAGACTGGTGATTCTCTCTCATTACCTGCTCGCTCTAGTTTCTCTCTTCTCTCTCTGCCATCATTACCTGGATTTTGGACCCTCATACTTTCTCCTCAGGGAATTTTAGATTTTTTTTTTTAAATTTCTTTCTTTGACTTTAATTTCTTACTATATCTCCAAGTGAGTTCTATATGTATTCTAGAGAAAGAAGTTTTATTGGGGTTGGGAATATTATGAGATAAAAATTAATTAAATTGTAAATATTTATTTTCAGAATAAAGTAAGGCTTATAATAGGTACTTTGGGAAATCCAGACAAGCTGAAAGGATCCATGGTGTCAGCATCTACAGGCAACTAGTGCTATGTGTTTATAGCATCTTTGTGAAATATATCTTATTTATAGCTGTGATCAAGCTGTATTTATGTCTATTTTTATACTCAAATATTTTGCCTAATATCTATTTTTCTTTAGCCCAAATACATATGTGTATTTATCTATTTTTGTTACAGAAAAGTTTGATACACACCAAAGGAGAGACAATTTATGCTTTTCTCACTCCCACCACATATAAATACCCAGATTAAAAATTTATCAGAATTGTAGCAGTGAGTTTTTGATGTGTAACAGATGGCCCTTGAACTAAGTAATCCTAAACCATAACTATGTATTTGATTCATAATTCTCCAGAACTGTGATTTGAACAGGACTCAGCTTGGTGGTTCTTTTGTTAATCTTGGCTGACCTTGTGCACTTGGGCTTTGCTGCCACTTGAGGAGGTGGCTTTTCTCGGGGGACATCTTGGCTGGCAGGACAGCCTGGGTCTTATATCTCTCATCACTCAGCAGGGTATCTCTGGGCTTCCCCACATGTTGATGGAAAGCTTTCAGCATGACGAGAGGACAAATGTTTTCAAATCCCTTCTTGTAGCTCATTGGCTAATATTTCATTGACAAGGCATTGAAGTCATAGGGCAAGCCTCCATTCAAGAGGTGGAGAAATGAACTCTACCCCTGGAAGGATATTGTGCATCATGTTGTGAAGGTATGGCTATGGACAGAAGATGAATTTGTGGCCATGTTTATCACCTACTACAAATGTGCTGCTAATCTTTCATATCAGTAAATCATCATTTTTATATGTTATCGGTGATTTGTCATGAATATGATTTCGATGACTGGTTATATGTCACTTGGTAGATGTACCAAAGCTTGCATAGCCATTCTCCTTTTGTTGGGTAGTGAGGTCATTGCCATTTTTTTATTATTATGAATAAAGCTACAATGAATACTTTTGTATGAAGCTTTTTCTCTTCTGGTTTTAGGATTATTCCCTTGGAATAGTCACAAAAGTGATATTAGTGTGTCAAACATTTTAGTACTCTAAGTACATTTTGCCAAATTGCTTTCCAAAAGGATTGTATCAGTTTACACTCCCACCAGATTTGTGAGAGTACCCCATCGGCATCCTTCTAAAATGCAAATCTGATTATCTCATGCCCAGTTTAAAAGTGCTCTGTTGCTTTCACAATAAAGACCAAACAATGGAAGACAAAAACTACTTCTGTTATGTAACTTTTGAAAAACTAAGAGACTGTTTTAACTTGAGAAAACCCCGTATCCAAAGGTCATAGAAGTCTGCTTTGGCTCTGAATACAAAGAAGATATTTTTATGTTATTCTTCAGTGTGGGTGTCATGATTATGGAAGAACTGACTGAAAGAGAAAGTAGAAAACTTTTATATCTATGGTATCATCTATTTTTGTATCATTTAATCTTGATATATATATATATATATACATATATAGTTTAAGTGAAGAATTAATCACAAATACCTTATAACATACATTTATTCTGCTGGTCAGAATTCTTTAGGTGGTGTGTGTGTGTGTGTGTGTAAATGTAAGTGCATGTGGGCGCATATCCACATGTGTTTACATGTATGTGGAGGGCACAGGTCAATGTTGGTGTCTTCTTTAATTGCTTTCCACACTTTAAAAAAGATTTTACTTTAAATTAGTGTGGACCTGCGCATGTGCATGTACATGCAATGCCCCCAGAAGGTAGAGGATCCCATGGAGCTGGAGTTACAGGTGTTGTGAGCCACCCAACATAAGTGCTAGGATCAAACTCAGGTCCTTTACAAGCACATGTACACTCTTAACCTCTGAGCCACCTCTTCAGCCTTTTACCTTAGTTTTTGAGACAGGGTCTCTCATGGAACCCAGAGCTCACTGATTTAACTAGGCTGGCTAGCCGATGAATACCAGTCATTTGCTTGTGGTGAGGATCCAAAATCAGGTCCTTATGCTTGGGCAACAAGCATTCTACCCTGAGCCATTTCCCCACAGAATCCTTCAGATTTTGCTGGTTAAAGACTGTGGGGTTTGGAATGAGAGCGATCTGAATACATGTCTGTCAGAATTGTTAGCATTTGGTTGAGACAGCATCTTTCAGCCTCAACTTTGCTATCTGTACAAGTCTGGGATGATAATGCTTAGTCTTTGGGACATCACAATGATCCAACATACACTTGAAATATTTTGATGAACCTCTAAATAGGAGTTTAATTTATTATCATTGTCATCATTATTATCTGAGATGAATATATACAAAGGAGAAATAAGTGCCTGGATAAGGAGGAGGCTCTAACCATCTAAGAGTAAAACCAAAGTTAATAAGTGACTATTTAAATTTTAGAATTGTGTGTGCCATGTGTGTGCATATGACTGCAGAGACATGAAGCAGATATCAGATCCCCTGAAGCTAGAGTTACAAGTGATTGTGAGCTATTAGATGTGAGTGCTGGGAACCAAACTCAGGTCATCTGGAAGAACAGCAAGTTCAGAAAATGCTATTAATCACCAAATTGTCTATCTAGCCCCTGCATGTGACTTTAGAAACTTTAATCACCATGTTTGAAAACCTAGTTTGCTGGTTGACACTCTTGTATTCTTGGATCCTTTCCCTTGTATTCTTCAGAAATTTCACATCTCTGAGTCACAGGTTTTCTCTTATCTTCTTCTGCCTCCTTCCAGACAAGGAGACTAGATATGAGGATGCCACCTTGAGGTGAGGAGTTCTTCCTTCCACTAAGGTGTTTTAGGTAGCCCGTCTGTGGCCTGGTTGCCTTCAACACCATATGGCAATGGATGGAGGAGGGAGCTGTTGATGAGAGTTGGTCCCAAGCCTTGGCAATTTACCAGAAAATGTCTGGTGATAAGCTTTCCGGGCCCAGGGTTCCCAGGTCTTGTTAGCCCACTGTTCACAGGAATCTTTTAAACCTGCTATGTATTTTATAACTCCAGCACTTCTCAAGGTGAAATTGCCACATTTTAGTTGCTCAGTAGCCACAAGTAATTTATAGGTTACCACAATCCCAGAACAAAACTCTCCAGACTCCCCCTGGTTTAACTCACTGGGGAATATAGATCTCAATACTTTATGTAACTCTTTTATGGAAAGCCCATCTTCAGGCTCTAACATGGATGGGTCTGTAAGGCTCAGGATTCACTATATGCAGTCTGTTCATCTAGTCCAGGCTTCAGTGTACTCAAAACAGTGTTTGCTGTTTTAATTGCAATAGCCCCGATCCTTGAAAGAAAAACATTTTAAATCTTTGAATGTCAATATGTAGGAGATTTGAGATGGGAGGCTCAGAGTTTCAGATCTTTTTCTCCAACAAGGCTCTACTGCTGCTATGTGAATTTGTGGGAGCTGTGTGGGAACCTGTAACCCAAGAGTACCAGGCTAGATGGGGAGTGGATGGCTCTTAACAATGGCTAGCAGTGTCTGAGCCTGAGGCAATGGCCCAGCTAAAGTGTCCTGTTACAGAAATAATAATGGTGTTCTTGGATGAAATGTTAGGTAGAGTGGAAAGGAATGACTCTGAGAAGTTCTGGGCTGGCTGAGACTTCCTGGAGGACACATGCCATGGAAACAGTCCCCAATAGTGACAGATAGGGTCCTCAAAATCCTACGTTGTATAAGAACTTCCTGTGCCATGTTTTTTTGCTTTATAGACAATTTATTATCATTGTCATCATTATTATCTGAGATGAATATGTACAAAGGAGAAATAAGTGCCTGAGAAATAGTGAAGCTCAGAAGGGTTCCTTAACTTAGCCAAGGTCCAAAGAAAGCACCTGAGTCTGGAGATGTCGCATACCCCTCTTTTCTATCATGCTACTGCTGCTGCTGAACAGCAGGCAGCTGGGGACTGACTCCAGGGAGCAACTGGGATGTACCTGAGGACACTTTGCTAGTGAGCAAGAGATACTTCGGCAGGCACGTGCTAACACACACCACCGTGCTATTGCTGGAGTAATACCGACCGCTCTAAAAATGGCATAAAGTGACCCCTTGTGATCCGCAGCAAAGAGTGAGCCTGTTCATTTCTATTCTCTGTCACCCAGGTCCTCAGCTGGAAGACTCAGAGGTTGAGAAGTTGAGTGATCTGATGTTTCATACGGTGCTGCCTCTGTGTGGGGTTGGTGGTTGTTTGGATGACCCAGATCTTGTCATGTGGTCTCTGGGTATAGTCTGTCCATATGGAATGACTTCAGCTTTTTCAGCCTTGTGGCTGGCTTCTGTAGGCTAGTACTAGATAAGAGTTAGTTGCTTATATGTTTCTTTTGCTCCCCAAATAATGTACCACTTACTATATATATCATATTCAATAAGGTGCCAGCACAAAGCAGAGGTAAAACAGACTTGGTCTTCTGTGCGTAGGTATCATGTGTGGGGGTGCATATATATGCATGTGTGTGGAGGTGAGAGGTCTATGTTAGTCACTCTCCAATTTATTCCTTATAAGTGTTTCTTCTCACTCCTCTCCTCCCAGCACCCCCCCCCAACCTCCCATCCACTCCTCCTCCACTGTTTTTCTTCAGAAAAGGGCAGGCCTCCCATGGATATCAACCAGACATGGATATCAAGTTGCAGTGAGACTAGGCACCTCCCCTTCTATTAAGGCTGGATGAGACAACCCAGGAGGAAAGGGTCCCAAAAGCAGGCAACAGAGTCAGAGACAGCCCTTGCTCCCACTGTTAGGAGTCCCACAAGAAGACCAATCTATACAACTGTAACATATATGCAGAGTTCCTAGGTCAGTCCCATGCAGGCTCCCTGGTTGTTGGTTCAGTTTCTGTGAGGCCCTGTGAACCCAGGTTAGTTAGTTCTGTGGGTTTTCTTGTGGTGTCCTTGACTCCTCTGGCTTCTATAATCCTTCTGCCTCCCTTTTCCACAGGATTCCCCAAGCTCCACCTAATGTTTGGCTGTGGGTCTCTGCATCTGTTTCCATTAGCTGCTGGGTGAAGCCTCTCTGATGACAGTTGGGCTAGGCACCAATCTATGAGTGTAGCAGAATATCATTAGGAATCATTTCATTGACTATTTATTTATATATTTATTTGTTTATTTTGCTAGTTGTGTTTGGTTCTATCCTAGGTCTCTGGGCTCTTCTGCCTTTGGGTCCTGGCCCTCAGGGGTGAGCTCCCTCTCATGGTATGGGTCTCAAGCTTGACCAGTCATTGGCTAGCCACTCTTGAAATTTCTGTATCACCTTTACCCCAGCAGATCTGTCGGTAGGACTAATTGTAGGTCGAAGGTTTTTGTGGCTGGGTTGGTGTCCCAATCCCTCCACTGGAAATCTTGCCTGGTTACAAAGGATGGCTGATTCAGGCTCTATATCCCCCTTTGCTAGGAGTCTTAGCTAGGGTCACCCTCATAGATTCCTGGGGGTTTCCATTGCACTAGGTTCTAGCTTTTCTCAGAGATGCCCCCTCCCCGACTCCAGTGGTCTCTCCCAGTATTTTCTCCCTCCATCCTCCCATTACCTGGTCCCTCCTGTTGCCATCCCGACACCCCTATCCAGAGTCCTCCCCCAGTCCAATGGTGATGTCTATTCTATTTCTCCTTCACAGTGAGATTCATGTGTCCCCCACCCCCCTTTAGCATTCCTTGTTACTTAGCTTCTCTGGGTAGCATGGTTATTCTTTACAGCTAATATCCACTTACGAGTGAGTGTATACCATATTTGTCTTGCTGGGTTTCTAGTTCCATCCATTTGCCTGCAAGTTTCCTAATGTCATGATTTTTAACAACTGAGTAATACTCCATTGTATAAATGTACCACATTTTCTTCATTTCTTCTTTGGTTGAGGGACATCTAGGTTGTTTCCAGTTTCTGGCTATTACGAATAAAGCTGCCATGAACATAGTTGAGTAAGTGTCACGTGGAACATCTTTTGGGTAGATGCCCAGGAGTGGTACAGCTTGGTCTTGAGGTAAGTTGATCCCCAATTTTCTGAGAAACCACCATATTTATTTATTTAAGATAAAAAAATTACTTACGTGTTTGTGTGTGTATGTGTGTATTCAAGTGCTAATGGATGTCGGAAGAGGGCACTGGATTCCCTGGAGCTGGAATTACAGATGACTATGAGCCACCAACATGGTGCTTTGAACCAAATCCACGTCCTCTGGAGACACAGCAAGTGTTCTTAGCTGCTGAGTGCTCTCTGGCCTCACTTTGTTTTCTGAGCCAAGGTCTCTCATCAAACCTGGAGCTCACCAATTCAGCTAGACTGGTTGGCCCTGGAAATCCAGGGATCTACTTGTCTCCACCTCCCCAGCACTGGATTACAGGAGTGTGCTGTAAGACCTGGCTTTTCCCCGTGGTTGCTGGGGATCCCAAAATCAGATCTTTGTGCTTGTGTGTGTCACTTTACCGGCTGAGCTACCTTCTGAGTCCTGGACTCAGTCCCTTGACGGGAAGCAGAAAGGCCCTAGAAGAGTGTATGGGACCAGGAATCCTGCCTGGAGCCATTTTTGGGAAATGCAATATGTCACAGCCATCAACATGCTTGCTAACAATTCCATGAAAGGTGGCAGGTAACTAGCTGGGAAGAAAATGCTGTATTCAAATGCCATGGTCTCTAGTAAATGTCAAAACGGCGAAAGAGAATTAGGAAAATTCTAGAGAGGCAAATTAGTTCAAATGCAAATGGAGAAGAATTTGAAAAGGCATCTTCAACTAAAGATCCTTCAAAAAAGCAGTTGGCTTAGGCCGGTACCTTTGTTCCTCAGGCAGCTTCCATTTGGCAGAACCCTGTGCCCTGGGTAACCTTTCGCAGCCTAGTCCCAGGCAGGGGTACCAAAGCTTGTGTTGGGCCTGCCTTCATGGCTTAACCCCAGTCTCCTTTCCCTAGAGATTGGGAATTTCATGAAGCCGGGGTTTGAACTGAGGAATAACGACCGTCTTGATACACACTGGCTCTTTCCTGGCAAGCTATTAGAGGGAAGACACCATTCTATAGCACTGCAGAAATAAAGCCCAGAAAATTATGTGAAGAGCCCGCCATCCAGGATAAATGTTATAGGAGGCATTAACCTTCCATAAAAACCCCTTTGTAGGCAGGAATTTAAATGATAGTCACTGCAAGAGGAGATATTTAGCCCGAGGAACGTATTATACTGCCACCTTCTCTTAGAATAGCAAGCTCTTTGGTTATCAGCAGTTGAATATTGTCCATCTTTTTGATAGGCATGCTCAGAAATAAAGCAAACACGTATGTGCAAGTTGGTGGGTGTCATATTGCATTTCCTATTTCCCTAGAAGTCATATAGATAGTCTTTTTAGGGAAATTGAATAAGAAATTAATATTCAAGCAGAGGTGAAACAAGCTTCCACATTGCTAGCCGAGGGAAAAATCATTTTTTCTCCCTAAGGCATTAAGTGTGATTCCATGATGAGTGTGCTGGACCAGAAATGACAAAGATTGTATAAGATTTGGGTCTTCCAGTAAACAAGCCAGGAGATATATCAAATGAAAGTTTTATATAGAAGCTTGTACGTGGTCTAAACTCAGGAAAGAGGGTTCTACCTTACATGTTCATTCTCATCGTCCTAATGTGGAAGTCATCTGCCACAGGATGAGAACCTGGACCCTCCTCTGCTGCCAATCAGCTTCTGCCCTGACAGAGTTTGATATGGAAAGATGCTCCAGTTCCCAAGCCCCAGGTACATGGAAACTGTTGACACTGACCCCAAGTTCCACTGCTCCTGTGCCCTGCGGGCTTGGGGTCACACAAACAGGACAGCAATCTTCTATCTGCCGAGGAACTACCTTTACAAATAAATACGGAAGACCTGGAATGCTGACCACCCATGGTGGGTACTCAGAAGCCCACTCTTGCCCCTTAGCTCATGTCATCAAGTTGGCATACTGTGAGGTAATGAGGCAATACCTTGAAACATTTGAAGACTTTCTGTAGATAAAAAGGCATAAAAATAAAATCCACTGAGATTAATTGTGAAAGCTGGAGACGATGCAAAGAAGAAACAGAGGAGGAGGAAGAGGAGCAGCAGCAACCGTGGCTGCCAGAAGAGGTAGTGCTTGCCTCTAATCCCAGCACGTGGGGGCAGGACGATCAGGAGTTCAAGGCCACCATTTGCCACATTGTAAGTTTGGAGGTCAGCTTGGGTTACATGAGACCTTGTCTTAACAAGATGAAAGAAAAAAAGAAAGAAAGAGAGAAAGAAAGAAAGAAAAAGAAAGAGAAAGAAAGGAGGAAATGAAGGAAGAAAAAGACAGAAGAAAGGAAGGGGAAAATGAAGGTAGGAAGGAAACAGGAAAAAAGGTCTGAAAGAATTTGTGTATTTTTCTCATGTAAAATAATAGTGCAACTTTGTAGCACGAATTGTTAGAGGGTCTTATTAATAAAATCAAACCTGGAGCAAAGTATTGGGTTAAAGCTGGAAGATCAGAGAAGCAGAACAAGCCACAGCTTCCTCACCTCGCCAATTCCTCAGCTGATTCTGTTTCCTCAGACTGGAAGCCTCTGTGTCCTCATCCGAATGGGTCTCAGCTGAACTGACGCTCAAAGCCTAAAAGCTTAACCAGCTCTAGTTCCTGGTCCTCGCACCTTAAATACCTTTCTGCTTCCTGCCATCACTTCCTGGGATTAAAGGTGTGTGTCACCATGCCTGGCTGTTTCCAGTGTGGCCTTGAACTTCCAGAGATCCAGACGGATCTCTGCCTCTGGAATGCTAGGATTAAAGGTGTGCGTGCCACCATTTTCTGGTCTCTATATCTAGTGGCTGTTCTGTTCTCTGACCCCAGATAAGTTTATTAGGGTGCACAATATTTTGGAGAATACAATATCACCACACAACTTATTGAAATGTATTAGAAGAATGGTAAGTCAGACAATTGAAAGTCTTGTGTTTACAGTGGGTTAGGGTGAAAAGAATGCTGTATCCCATCTCAAGGACGTTTGTTCCTTTCTGGCTGACACAGGCAAGGACTGTGCTCGGTAACTCTGTTGGATTTCTACAGGTGCCTTCCAGAGGAGCACTCACTGTGGGCTGATACAACCAGGAACTGTGCTCTGTAACTCCATTTGATTACGATAGGTGCTGCCATTCCACTGCCCACATCAGACAAACAAAACCCAAGAAGTCCTCCAGTCTCCCGGGCTCCTGTGTACCTAGTGAAGATGGGAGTCCATTCGTTATCACTTAGACATTTTTAGAATTTCTCTCAGTTCATTCTTTCTTTCTA
>CABHPH010139453.1:15920-40677 GCA_902168325.1 Peromyscus nudipes
CTGGAACTCACTCTGTAGACCAGGCTGGCCTCACACTCACAGAGATCCACCTGGCTCTGCCTCCCGAGTGCTGGGATTAAAGGCGTGCGCCACCACCGCCCGACTCTTTCTTTTTTTGAGACAGGGTCTCATATAACCCTGGCTGACCCTGAACACTACACGTAGCTGAGGATGATTTTGAATTTTGATCCTCCTGCCTCTACCTCCTGAGTGCTGATATGACAGGCCTGTTTCATCACATCAGGTCTATGTGGTACGAGAGATCAAGCCAAGGCTTTGTGAATGTTAAATAAACACTGTACCAACTGAATCACATCCCCAGCCTAGAATTTCCCCAAATTTCATGGCCAGCGTCTCTTTAAGTGATAAGCTGAGGTAAAACATCTGACCCTCCTGGTCAGTGAAGTCTAATCAGTGAACAAACCCTGGTTTTGAAAGTTGACCATTGTCCACACATTGTCTTCAGTGTTGCTGCTGGAGTCTGAGGCACCATTGTCTGCCTTTTGCCTGAGCCCTACCTTGTAAGTATGTTTTCCGCTTCAACCATCCCCCCTCCCCCCGACCAACCAGAATGACCTTTCAAGGAGTAAGGTAAGATGTGTCTCTCTCTGATGCCTGGAACTCTCTGCTGATTGTGTGTTGGGCTCATTTTTATGTGTTCATAATTGTGTATGTACATATGTGCATGTGTGTGGAGGCCAGAGAACAACCTTGAGTAATATTCCTCAGATGCTGGCTACCAAGGGTCTCTTAGCCTGGAGCTCACCCAATAGATAGGCTATTGGCCAGTGGGCTCCAGGGATCTTCCTCTTTCTGCCTCCCCACTACTGGGATTACCAGCATGGACTGTGTTTGGCTTTTTGCATGGGTTCTGGGTATCAAAATTGGGTCCTTATGCTTGCAAGGTAAGCACATTACAAACCAAGCAACCTCCTCGTCTCTCTGCTGGTTTGCGATCCCATCTAGAGAAAAATTGCGTTTTTTAACCTTAGTCTGTCATGCTCAGCATGGCCTGTGTCAGTCATGTTTGCTTCTCCTCTCTCTCCACTCTCTGCCTTGCTCTCCAAGTTCTACCTCTTCCCACTGACATTTGAATTTTTCTAGAAAAGAGCAACCTCTTCGGCATCTTGCTTGCTCCCTCTCAGCTTCATGTATTCCTCCCCGGGTCTCTTCACACAGCTGCATTCTTGCACTTCAGATCACAGTTCCTTAGTGAGGCTCCTCTGGTCATCCTGTTTGAAGAAGGCTCGCTCAGCCTGTTAGGCGCCATGCCAGCACCTGCTTGGAGTACCTCATGGCACAGCCTGACATCATTTGATGTATTGACTTTCATGCTTGTTACTTGGTCCCCTTCTTCACCCGGTGCTGTCTGTGAGCCACAGGAGAGCAGGAGCCCTGCCCAGCCCGTTGTTTGCTGTTCTGTTAGTGCTGGATGCCTGGTTCTCTGCTGTCACCAATCTCTTAGTTCCCTTCCCGCCCTGACATCTGGTGTTTTCCGCTTTTCCTACAGCTGTCCCCACCCCAGCAACCTTCCTAGAAGCTTCGTTTGAGCTATTTTCCATATGGAAATGTAGCCTCAGTTTGCATAGGGGTGCCTAGGGTTTCTTCTGTTGGAGACTCTTACGTGCTGTTCAGGACTTGCCAGATGCCACTGTTGGGGTGGAAAGTGAGCCTTAGACAGTGCTGCCCGGGAGGACAGATAGATTATTATTATGGCTACCAACCACTGTGATGGCTGGGGGGAATTGGCTGCCATTTTTAACACCCCAGCCAGGCTGAACAAGCATCGGGGAGAGACCAGGTACCTACCACGACATAGTGTTCCTTGTGTATTACCCACCCCACCTCAGAACAGGGGTTTCTCATCACAAATCCTGGTCTGATAATGGCCGGGAGAAGCTGGAGAAGGCAAGCTGCACAGTGGCACCTGGGTCTGCACTATGTGGAGGGCCCTAGATGCGTACCTGTCCTGCTTTTCTACATACGCAATCCTCTTTCTGAGTGCACAGTCTATCTTGAGCTCTTTGCTGTGCTGGATGCTCTAAGGCATCATATCACTGAATGCTAGGAGGCCCTTATTTCTATACTGTGTCCATTTCCCAAATGGGGACATGGAGGCTGGTGGAAAGAGTAAATAGCACCAGAGCTAAGAGTGCTTACTTTGTGACTAACCTCTTTCTCTCATCCATTGCTGGGGCATAAGAGACATAACCACAGCAGCACATGCTTGAAAAGCCAGTGTTGTGGGTGGAGAGTGCTAGGATTGTATCTGGCAAATTCCTAACAACCAAGCTTTGTAGCTTAAAAAAGTAGAATCAGGCAAACCGCAGCAGATGTCAAGACAAAGGCCAATAAATGAGTGTGAAGGATTTTCTACTTAACAGGGAAAGCAAAAACATTGACGTGAACTCTAAAATTAAAAAAAAAAATCTTCATTACCTTCTTACTGACATCACGGCCTCCTTTGGCTGTCACAAGCACTCTAAACATTTCTTCAGCCAGCAAACTAGCCTTCTAGAAAGTATCTGAGGGCCAGAAGGAGGCCAGGAAGAGGCACTCACCCGGTCTGTGGGATGTCAGTACTGGGCCAGCATCTGCTGGGATGAAAAGAAAGAGATGACACAGCCGTGGCCCCAGGGAGATCAGGCTAAGGTGGAGGCTGGGGACAGATAATAAGTGAGCAATTGAATGTTCTGCGGTCAGGCTGTGACAGACCTGAGAACTAGGAGCCTACAACAATGGAGGACAGAAGATTCTGAAGAGGACTGAGCTTTGAGATGAGGCTTGAAGGATAAGCCAGAAAAAAAAAATGGGAGAAAGATAGAAGGATCAGTATGGGTAAAGTTGTAGAGTCACAGGACATGTGTGTTATCAAAGGCAATGGGAACGTGGCTAGAAAGGTTGATTAGATATGTATTTCATTTAAAAAATGGATGTGTGTGTGCATATGAGTATAGGTGCTCATGGTGGCCAAAAGAGGGCATCAGATACCCTGGAGCTGGAATTACAGGCAGTTGTGAGTCAGCCAGTATGATGGAACCACATATGGTTGTCTGCAAGAGCAGTATGAACTCTGAGCCATCTCTCCAGCCCCTGGAGAAGTTGGTGGGAACCAGACTATGAAAGGCATGTGTGTCAACCTCTCAAATAGGCTAGAAGGAAGTTGCTTCAGTAGTCCATGAGAGACCAATACAGTCTTGACTGTGATAGTAATTCAAAACTGAGGGGGAAAAGAACTCTCAAGCATTTAAGAAATACTGTTGTTGAGTTCTTCTGCTAGGGAGGCAAAAGGGCACAAAATAGATGTTCACTGTATGAATGAAAGCATAGCATTATGGATAGATCACAGTAGGCACATAGTAGACATTTATACGGTGATCCACATTCACACATACCAGCTATATAATTTCTATGATAAATAGATATTTTTAGTTAAAATATTTATTTTCATAACAGAAAGTAAATGCAAATTATGGCAATTTCAAAGCACCTAATGCTTCATACGTTATGATGACAAATTGTTCTTACCAAATAATTCATATTTAGTAACAAAGTTTTCTGCTTGATTGCTTATTATTTTGTTGTACTATTACAGATATTGTATTTGATCTTAGAGTGGAATTTGCTGTTCCATGTCATTAAATAAATTCTCTGGGATATAATTTATTTTGCTTCTCAGAGAATGGAAGGAATTCAGTTGCTCTGAAGCATTTGCCTGTTTTCTAGGGAGCTAGGAAAATGCAAAACATCTTTGCTGTATTTTTTTTTAATATTCGTAAAGACGGGTTTCTTTTCTTGGGAAAGATGATGCTGAAGACAGGTTGTGTTTGTGGTCTGATGGAGGTGGGCTGGATTTTAGATTCACGAATATTTGTCCTACAGGGATAGACAGCCACCTACCCGAGTGTTCTAAATTAGCTGTGCCCCCTAGTCTTTCTCTTGACACTCTCTTCTCATCTTTCATGGCATTTGTCATAACAGAGATTTATGGTAGACCATGGTAGACCACATATATCTGCACATTCTGCTCCTGTGAGGAAGATATGGGGTCAGTATGGCCCTCCCTTGGATCTGTGCAGATTCTATGGCTACCAGAAACAATAGAACATGGCAGAAATTATGAGGTGAGAATTTCTGGGCTGAGGTCTTAATAGCCTGGTAGCTCCTGCCCTCCTCCCTTTCTCTTGGAAGACTTTCAGAGCCTTGAGCTACTGAACAAGAAGCCTGATGGCCCTGATACTGTTGGTAATAGAAAGTATCTGTACAGGCATTCAGAATCAACTGCCTTCAATGAGCCCCATAATTCAGATATTTCTACCAAGGCATACCCTATGTGGGTAAACCACTTTGGACCCTCTAGGATGCACCTTATCTGTGTAATGAATGTCATGTAGCCTCTATCTACACCATGTGGTACAGAGCTGCCTAGCTGAACTCAGCCTGAATTTCTGATCTTCAGAACTGTGGTGTATAACAAAATGGTTCTGCTTTAAGCTGTGGGGTTTTGGAGTAGTTTGTTATACAGCAATCGACAACTGAACACTTTTCATTACTGTTTATTACTATTGTCTACTTTCTTCTTCTTTAGATCACAGAACCTTAAGGACAAAGGGACCATACTTACTGATGTCTGTGTACTCAAATAGTTAGCACATAGCAGGAGCTAAATATGCATTCATTTATATAAGGAAAGAAACTTTCATATCACAATACACAGAGCAGTTAGTTAAAACCTAGGTGTGGGTCCCTGTCTCACAACCCTTGGTTTTCCTCCCACATATGTTCGTGTTTTGATATTAAACTCTTCTCTTTTATTTGTATATGACTTTCTGATATATAGGATACATGATATATATTAGTTAGGGTTTCTGTTTCTGTGATAAAACACAGAACACGAAAGCAAGCTGGGGAGAAAGGGATTATTTCACTTACACTCCCATGTAACAGTTTACCACCGTGGGAAGTGAGGTTGGGAACATGGAGGCAGGAGGTGATGCAGAGGCTATGGAGGGGTGCTGCTTACTGGCTTGCTCAGCCTGCTTTCTTATACAACTCAGGATCATCAGCCCGGGTGTGGCCCCACCTACAGTGAGCTGGCCCTCCCATACCAATCACCAATCAAGAAACTGTGCTAAAGGCTTGTCTGCAGGCCAGTCTGGTGGGGGCGTTTTCTCAGTTGAGGTTCCCTCTTCCAAAGTACTTCTACATTGGATCAAGTCCACATAAAACTAGTCAGCACAAAGTATTTAACTGCATATATGTATAGATGTAGTTATGACTTCTAGGGCTAAATACATGTACACACATTTTTTTTCTTGAATATCTCACACAACCAGTTTTCTGTGAAAGGTGATGTAAAAAAAGGGAAACAACACGTGAGCATGAAATTAACTAAGAAGCAATCTGTCTATCATTTATGTCTTTCTATCTGTCATTTATCTATCTATCTATATCTATCTATCTATCTATCTATCTATCTATCTATCATCTATCTATCTATCTATCTATCTATCTATCTATCTATCTATCTATCTATCTATCTATATCTCTTATTCTTATCTCTATCAATTATCTGTCTACCTATTATCTATCATTTTATCTATCTATTAATTGTCTATCTAATCAATAATAGTTTTGGCTTAAATTCAAAATTTAAAAAATAATTAATCCTTGAGCTCACTAGTATTTGATATGTTGCTGTACATACAAAGAAGCATATTTATACAGTGGAAAAGATGGTTTCTTGCTTGAGTTGCTTTGACAGCCAAGCTTCTGCTTTGTCAGTATCCACAAATCATAATCCTTAGGAAGACATTCATTAAACAGTGGAATGCTGGAACTGGGTGCTTTGTCTTTCAGCACATAATTCTGTACCAGCGCCATCGATTCTAATTATTATAATTATTGTTGTGTTTGGTTTCAATTTCACCTTCTACACCACAGCACCAAATAAACACTTGGTGACTCTTGAAGCATTTATTAACTTCTCTGCACATCTTTTCTGTCTTGTAGATGGCAGGCCTTCTGGAACTGGCCAAGCAGATGTGACTAGTGTGTTGGTTTGCTAGTATCTTTCTGTGTGGCCTCAATAATGGTCTTCAGAGTATCCCCTTGTAGTGCATAGGAGATGCTTTGTGACTTTTTAGCAGGCTGTTGTAATGAGTTCCCACCTGAATGCTCATCATTAGCATGATCCCTTAACTTGGAAGAGGGTTGTGGACCAGGGCAATTGGACAATGGATCAGACACTTATATTCTGACATTCAGGCTGTTTTACGTTAGGAAGATCAGAATCTAAAAGCCTTCTTGTTTCATTTGCATATACATTTTTTCCTGGTGGGAATTTCAAGGAATTTGATGGCAGTGTATTCAGAAACAAACAAACAAACAAACACACAAAAAGCAGTGTTTGGTAATAATTTATTAATATGATCAGAGCTCAGGACAAGGTGGGGAACACGACCATTTAGGGGAGAGGGTGCTCATGTTGTCGATGATTGTATAGAAAGGTAAATTGTACCAAGGGAGCCTTCAAATTTCATTGATATTGAAAAGAATCATGCAGAGCTGTGACTTTAGGCAAGACTTATTTGGTTACAAATGATAATATAACCCAGACCTTCTTAAATAAACAGTTGATCAATATGATTGGAACCTACGTCTTTGAGTGTGGTTGGGTCTAGATGCTTGATTAATTTATTGTGTTGAACTTATTGTAAGAAAGTTTTCCTAGGTGGCACAGGTGACCCCTGGCAACCCAAGGCTTTTAGTAATCCCCACTGTTTACAATACCAGAGAACTCAGAGTAGAATATCTCTTAAATGTTCCAGCAGTGATTCTAGAAGATATTCTCATTGACCTCACTTAGATCATATAATTGTCCCTAAATTCATTGTGGCCAGAAGGAAGGTGTATCATAATTATCCAGGTCTGGGACATGTTACCTACATGTTTATCTGTGCATTGCTTGTCTGTGGAAGCCAGAAGAAGGGGTTGGATCCTCTGGAACCAGAGCTACAGATGGTTGTGAGTGGCTAGGTGGGTGCTAGGAATCCAACCCAGGTCCTCTGGAAGAGCAACCAGTGCTCTCAACTGCTGAGCCATCTCTCCTGGCCCTTGGGATATGTTCTTATCCCTGGGTATGAGAAGTAAGGTCAACTTAAAGTGAGTCACATTGATTAAATAAGGTAGTGATGGATGACTCCATCTAGAGAGCCTGAAGGCTTTTCCACACTAGTTATTTATTCATCTTCTGGATATACTTCATGAATTGATATTTGGGTAGGGATCTGGGGCTAGACCCATTCTGCCATTCGTTCACTTCATATCTTTGGGGGTCACTTCCCCTCATGGGGTCTCAGAGTCCTTATTAAAAAAAGAAAAAGATTTATTTATTTTTATTTTATATGTATAGGTGTTCTACGTATATATGTTGTGTACCATGGTTGTGTACCATGCATGTGTAGAGCTCACAACTGTTACAAAAAGGCGTTGGATTCTTTGGAACTAGAGTTAAGTACCATGTGGGTGCTGAGAACTGAACCAGGGTCCTGTGCAAGAGCAACAAGAGCTCTTAAGTGCTGAGCCATCTGTTCACCCCTCAGATTTTATATATATATTGGTTTTACGAGACAGGGTTTCTCTGTGTAGCTTTGGTGCCTGTCCTGGATCTTGCTCTGTAGACCAGGCTGGCCTCAAGGCAAAGGGGACTCTGGACAGATGAGTCTGATACTCCCATACAGCTCAAAGATTCTACACTTTTCTTCAGCTGGTAGGATTATTGTAAATATCCAGGAAGGTGAAGATTTTTTTTCCAAGATAGGGTTTCTCTATGTAGTACTGGCTGTCCTAGAACTCACTTTGTAGACCAGGCTGGCCTCACGCTTAGAGATCCTCTGGCCTCTGCCTCCTGAGTGCTGGGATTAAAGGTGTATGCCACCACTGCCTGACAGGATGGTGAAGATAGTACCAGAATGCCTAAACTTGCTGGGTGTGGTGGCTCATACCTTAGTCCCAGAACTTGGGAGACAGAGGCAGAAAGATTGTCATGGGTGTGAGGACAGCCTGGGCTACATGGTGAGTTGTGGGACAGCATGGGTTTCAAAGTGAAGTCTAGGTTTTTCAATTACAATTCCACGAATCAGCTAAGTTTATCTTTGCCTTTTAAAAAAAAGTTAAAGATACTCTAGATTTTATTATTGTTTGTAACCAAACTCAGAGAGTGTCTGACGTCAGAGGTGATCGGGTGACAGCTGCCTTTCTTCAGGTAGAAACAGGCCAGGTGTCGCTGTTCTCAGAGACCTTGTTTCTGAGTTCTTCCCTTCCCTTCCCTCCCAGCTCAGCAGCAAGGCTGTCAAGACCTGGCTTCACCGTTGTGAGGTCACTGGGATAAATGGGAAGGTTGGCAGACGGCCTGAGAATGAGTTTGGCTTGAAAGTTTCTTGCCCAAGAAATGGAAAGAAGCCTGCTGGGATAGCCAGACGAGCGAGTGGCCTCTTTTGAAAGAGCAGCAGCCCTGGAAATGTGGCTAATGGCTGGAGAGGGCTCATGATGATAACTCACAGCGGCCACTTGGATTTAATTATAGCAACATTTGCAGACAGTAAGTGGGTCTTGAGTGAAGCCAGCCTGATGATATGGCAGTGACAAAAGCTCATCCCTGGCCGAAAGGCTGCGTGAGAGATGACTTGGAAATGCTTCCTCTACAATGTACGTATGTGTCACCATCACCACGGTCAAATATTTATTAGGATTCCTGGAGTGAAGACGACACTATTCTGAATTGTGGAACGAGAAGTGGACTTGGACTCATGCAACCCGTCTTCACTTCTGAAGTTCCTGTTTATTCACAGGGACCCATTTTCAAAATGATGATCTCTGTTCTTTGCCGTCAGAAAAATTAGTAATTTTGAGGCTAGAGATTTGTTGAGGTACATTCTATTTTTAAAAACGTTCTATGTTTTAAAAAAAAGCTTCTGTTGTTTACATATAATGAGAAGATAAGATCCCTGACATCTACGTACTCTCAATAAAAGGACTCATTAGAACAGTAGAAAATATAAGAATTCTTTATAATAAGCTGTCAGTAGAATTCTAGGAGAAAAAATAGAGTCTAAGCGGCAAACATTTTTTTTTCCTGGCTGTCTCTTTACTGAATGTCTTTCCTATGTCAACACTGTGCTTGGTGCTCTGTGTGTAGGTCAACTCTCTGAGGTGCATTTTACCAGACCCATTTTAAAGGGGAGGAATCTGAGGTCAGACAGATGAAACAACTAGCTTTAAAAATTAACACTCCTTAATAAGTCTGTGGTCTCAAAATTGCTATTTCCAAGGCTGTGAAACATCAACCTTCTTTGCCACTGATGAAATGAGGTTTGGTAGATGGAAACAGCAAAAGGAATCCATGTTCCTCACTCTCAATTTGTGGTGGCTTGGAGGCGATGTCTCCCGTCGTCTCGGCCACCAACCACTTAGGAGGTGTGGGTTGTTGGAGGAGGTGTCACTGGAATCTGCCTTTGAGAACAGTAAGGCTTGCATCATTGCAGAGTTTGCTCTCTCTCTCTCTCTCTGCCTCCTCCCTGAGGTTTGGAGATGTGAGCTCTCAGCTGCTTCTGCCTGGATGACTGCAGCCTGCTGTCCTGACTCCCTGCCCTGATGGATGCTCATCTCTCTGGAACCATGAGCCAAAATCAAGTCTTTCTTCTAAAACTTGCTTTGGTCACCGTGTTTTGTCACAGCAACAGAAAATCAACTAACAGACAACGCCAATAAGTAGCTTCATAAGGTGCAGAATTGGAATTCAAACCTGTCTGAATCCAAGGACTCACTTCCTTGATCCCTTTTCCTCTTCTCTTTTACCCCCCCTCCCCTCCTCTCCTCTCTCCTCCTCTCCCTTCCCCTCCCCTCCCCTCCTTTCCCTTCCTCTCCTCTTGATCAGGTCCTGTAGTTTAATCTGATCATGAATTTTGCTACATAGCAGAAGATACCCTTGAATCAATTCTCTGACTCTACCTTCCAAGTGCTGGGTTTACAGGTGTGTACCGCCCACACCAGTTCCTAAGGCTTGTTTTCTTAACACTGCTCTGTCTCCTTTTGCATTTCTTCTCCAGCTCTCATTCAGTTCAGGTAGGCTTGGAGTTGTGGCCCTTGGAACCATGATTTAGAAGTAGGTTCCTGCAAGATACCCAGTGTTTGAACTCCAAGCTTTCTGAACAGTGAAAACAAGGTCCATCCAGAGTTCCACGGTGTGTATGAGGGTCTGAGAATGGGAGCCACCGGGATGTGGTTTTAGCATCTTACAGCCAGCTTGCACTGCAAGAATACCAGCTGCTGCTGATTGCTTTTAATCCATTCAAATGAACTAATTTTTAAAAAATGAAAATAAGATGTTTTGCTTCTACGTACAATGAAGTAGTACATTCCAAAAGGATTCTCCTAAAAAGATTCTGATTATGTCTCCTATCTATCTAATATTCATGACCCTCAAATGATTAGTTCCTTTGGTGGAATGATTATTTTTCAGACTTGTAAATGATCTCTGTCACAGCATCAGTTGAGAGTTTACTGCTTACAAACTGTCCTCACATGTGATGGCTTAAGGCAACAAGCAGGTACTTAGATCGTGACGCTATGGGTCAGCAGTTAGGGACAGATTCAGATGGGTGATTATTGGTGGGCTATTGGCTGGAGAGATAAAGACTACTAGACCATATGGCTTTCTCAACCCTATAGAATCACATGAGCTTGTTCAAATCATGGCTGGACAGGATGCCAGGATTGAGAGGAACTGTTTAAATTATCCTGAGTTTTGAAACTGGCCTTTTCTTACTTCTGCTATATTCTGTTTGCCGAAAACAAGTCCCCAAACCCATGTAGACTTCCATATCAGTGTGCTCGCCCGGAAACAGCGTGGAATACTCTGGAAGACACATAAGAATGATATAGTTGGACAGGAGAGATGACTCAGTGGTTAAGAGCAGTTGCTGCTCTTGCAGAGGACCTGGGTTCAGGTCTCTGCACACAGATGGTGGCTCACAACATCTGTAACTGCAGGTCTAAAGGATCGGATGCCATCTTCTGGCCTCCTTGGGCACTGTAAACATAAGAAGTGCATAAACATACATGCAGGCAAATGCTCACATATTTATAAAAATAAAGAAGCCATTAAAAATGACATGGTTTAAGAGCTATGAACTCTTTGAGGGAGAAAAGATTAAATAAGGATAACAATAGTGGAAAGATTAATTTTATCTTCCTTCTTTTTTATATGTGTTATTTCTTTTGATTTTTCCAGCCTCCTTTTAAGGCTGGAAAATTATCTCTTTTCAACAGATGATAAACTGTCATAGTTTCTTTTTTTAAATTTTTTTTTTCTATTTTGGTTTGGTTTTTTGAGACCACATTTCTCTGTGTAGCCTTGGCTGTCCTGGAACTCTCTCTGTAGACCAGGCTGGCCTCAAACTTACAGAGATCCACCTGGCTCTGCCTCTTGAGTGCTGGGATTAAAAGTGTATGCCACCACCACCCGGCATCATTCTTTTCTTATTGCTGTGGTAGAAATATCCTAACAAAAGCAACATAAGAAAGTTCAAAGTTCATCATGGAGGGCATTGAGGGACTTGAACTGGTCACACGTCCACAGTCAGGGAGAAGGGCACAGTGAGTGCATACACTTACTTTTTTACATTGAGACTATTCTGGATCCCATCCAGAAAGAGATGTCACCCACAGTAGGTAGGCTTTCCTACCCCCAGTCAATGCAATCAAGAAAACCCAGCACAGACATGCCCAGAGGCCTGTCTCCCAGGTCATTCTAGATTCTATCAAGTTGATAATAATAACCATCTCATATACTGAGGCTTAAAAAGCATGAATAACTTGACTCTGATCTCCTAGGGGACAATGACAATACTGAGTACCATCCTAGATCTTATACTTGTGTGAGATCCTGGAAACTTATGTCAGATTTTGGAAACTTTTTAATCAATGCTGGTTGAGACTGAGGCAGGCTGGCATAAACAGGAGACATTGTGAGAGCACATAAACCAGTGTGGAAACAGAACCTAGAGATCAGAACCAACACAGGCCAGTAGAGCCAATCAGTACGAGAGAATGAGGGAAGAAGCACAGAGTCAGATGAGGACTGGCCATGACATGAGTGGGAAGGAGCAGCTGAAAAGCAAGGCAGGGGGGTGGTCAAGACTGTAGGGGGGTGGTCAGGTCCGCAGGGGGTTGGTCAAGACTGCAGGGGGGTGGTCAGGACTGCAGGGGGTGGTCAGGGCTGCAGGGGGATAGGACTAAAGGGAATGGTTAGGAATGAGGGTGGGGTTGGTCAGGACTGGTTTAGAGGAAGATATGAGGGATTGTGTTCATGGTGATGGTTCAAAATTATTGCTATTATATTGAAAGGGTACTGTTTATACATTCATTCAACACAGATGAGGTCCTTTTTGAGAGGAGGAGATAAAAGCAAAGATGTGTTAGATTTGAACTGGCTATAAAAAAATTCTCAAACAACCATAAGGAAAATGGTAGAAACTCCAGCTGACTGAATAATGGGAGGACTGTCAGAATGAGAATCTTGGGCTGGATTCTAGGGAATAAGAGAGATACAGAGAGATTAGAACAAACACAAATAGAAACAAAACCAAAGAAGAAAGTTACTGATATGAGCATATAAGCCAGGTAAACATAAGGAGGAGACATTTCTAATGCCAGTTGGTGACAACTAGTAACAAGACCCTTAGCCTTGAGGGTCATAGAGAAAGCTTAAGTCCAGATCTCTAGGCAACTGAGGTAGAGAGTGTGGGAGAATCTTGAATGGAGAAGATTGTCTTGAAACCAGTCTGAACCATGGCAGCAAAGCATGGTTAGTGCTAAAATACATCCTAACTTATTACTGATTTTTTTCTTTAAAAACAAAAAAAAGACATTGCTTTCTATGATGATAAAAGTTTATGAGTTCAAGGTTGGAGAAATGGCTTGGTGGTTAAAAGCACTGTTTGCTCTTCCAGAGGACCAGGGTTCAATTCTTAGCACCCATATGGCAGCTCTCAGTGGTCTGTCACTCCAGTTCCAGGGATTTTAACACCCTTCTAGGGCTTTTCAGGACACCAGATACTCATGTGGTATACAGACATTCATGTAGGCAAAACACCCATAAATATAAAAAGAAAAACGCAGTATGTACTCATTGGATGACATTTTAAAAAGTCTAGGGTGCAACAATAAAAGATAAAAATCACACACTAATAGACCATCTAGGGACAAAGACTGTAATTTAAAGAACTCCCTCAAACATTTCTTTCTGTCACTTGTCCTATAACGTCCCTGGTCTCTAATCATCTTTTCAAAATTTTTAGAAATGGCTATACATGGTTGGTTGCATCGCAGGTGATCTTATTACTAAGATTGTTTCAAGATTGTTTCTAGGAGGAATGTAACAGTTTTTACTCTTAGGATACATGAGACTGATCATAGTACTAAATCACTTTTCATTGTGACAAAGTACATGCTAAAAACCAACCGAGAAGAGGAAGAGGTCTGTTGGCTCACGGTTTCAAGAGTTTCAAACCTCAGTCTCTCAACTCTACTGTGTCTTAGCCTGAATGTGCTGAGGTAGAACAGCATGGAGGGTTGCAGGGGATGGAGCCAAGTGTCATACTTCACAACAGACAGAAGGTGGAAGGACAGAGAGGAAGGGGCCAGGGACAGTATGCTCTTCTAAGGCACAGCAAAGTGACCTACTTACGCCAACTAGGCACTACTTCCTACTCTCTATCACCTCCCACTAGGACCATGAAATTATGAATCCATCAGTGGACTCATTCACTGGTTAGGTCGGGGTCCTCACTGACATACCACCTCTCAGTGACTGGGTCTACTACCACCTGTGACCAAGCCTTCTTCACAGGAGCCCACGGAGGTATTTCAAATCCAAGCCAAGATGCACTATTGTCAGGAGTGTAGTGATTAAAAAAAAATCTGTTTCCCCCAACTCAAAAACCCAGTCTAGGCATGTATCAGACTATCTGTCAGAGAGGCATTTTGCAAAGTACCTGACCATTTCTCCTCAAAACTGTCAAAGTCAACAAAACCAAGGAGACCCTGAGAAACTGTCAGCCAAGAGGGGCCCAAAGATGACAAAATGAAATGTGGCATCCCAGAAGTGATGTGAGGACAGGAAAATGACACTGGGTTAAAGGAGGGGATGTGTGAAGGAGGGCAGTGGGGAGTGTTCCCTAGGATGTGTGAAACCCTGCACTGAGTCTCCAGCACTGGAGAAGGGCAGCAGAGACTTCTGAAGGAAGCCTGGAGTTAGTCCTGATCTACTCCTATTGGCAAATCAGTTGGATTAACTTTATACTAATGGGAAAACGCTGACACTAGAGAAGCTGGGTGTGGGTGTATTTTCAGTAAATGTAAAGCAATTCTGAAAGTCTATGGAAAGCTAAGCAAGGCATAGGAACAACTGTAACAATTAATTGCGGAAATGAATAGACGAGGAAACACATTTAAAAAAACTACTCAAAATACAAGTCTATATATACCTAACCGGGTGGGTCACATGTGATATCTAAGCCTTTCCAGAAAGAGCCAGAGATCACAGATGGAGTTACTGAAGAGGACTGCATATTAACACATATAATGCATTCTATTGGATTGAATGTATAGTGGTTGAAGAGCATAGACACTGGACTCAGAATGTCCAATTGCCGACCCTTCTACCATTGGTTTTTGTATGGTCTTGGGTTAGTTATCTCACAGATCTGTGCCTGGATTGTTCAGTCTGTAAAGTGGTGATGAAACAGATTGGTCGTTTTGAGAATGGAATGTGTTGCTATTTGTGTAGCAACTAGAACCATGCTGAGCATCTAGAGTTATAAATATTTTTCAATACATCATAAGAAAAAAAGAAAACTGTTACCTTCTTTGTGTGCGTGTGCGTGTGCATGTGCATGTGTGTGGCACATATAACATTTGTGCAAATGTATGTTGAAGCCAGAGGCCAATGTCATATGTCTTCCTGAGTCACTCTGGACCTTATTTTTGAGACAATGTCTCTCGCTGAGCCAGAAGCATGCTATTTGGCCAGGTTGGCTGGCAGCAGGCTCCAAGGATCATCCTAGGTCCTCCTCAGACACTGCGGCTGCAGGGATATGCCACCATGGTGAGCTTTTTTAGTGTGAGTGCTGGGGATTTGAACCCAAGTCCTCATGCATGTGCAGCTGTGCTCTTACCCACTGAGCCGTCTCCCATGCCCTGAATTATAGTTACTTTTAATGTTTATATTTGTTTTCAAGTTAACTAATCTTTTTCTTTTTCTTTTGTTATTAGATTTCTTTTGCTGTGTTTCATTTCTAACTTCTTTTGCTAAATGCCTTCTTGTTTTAGTTACAGTCATTTTGTTTAACACAAAATTTTAGGGCTGTGAATTTGGCTGTAATTATAGATTTGGCTGCATTACGTAAGTTTTATTTATGCAATAAGCACATTGTCCACATTTTCTAACTATGCTGTAATTATAGTTTGGACTTTCCACCAATAATATGCATAAAATAAGATTTTAATAATTAAAAATGATTCTTTTTCTTTTTTTTAAAAATAAACATTTTTTTGGGGGGGCTGAGAAAATGGCTTCATGGATAAAATGCTTGTTGTGAATGCATGGGGACCCGAGTTCAGATCCCCAGCATCCATGGGAAAAGCTAGGCATGCCAGTGAGTGCCTGTGGTCCCTATACAAGTCAATGGAAATAGGGGGCATCCAGGGACTTGCTGGCCAGCTAGTCTATCCAATCTATGAACTCCAGGTTTAGTAATAGACGTTTCATAAAAAAATAAGGTAAGAATGATTGAGGAAGATACCTAGCATTGACCTCTGGCTTTCACACATGGGTACATGCACGTGTACACAGGCATGGACACACATACGTACACTACACACACATACACACACACACACACACACACACACACACACACGCACACACGCACACACACACACACAGACACCACACATTACACACACATATACACTTTTTACTCATTTTTGTTTTTATCATGCTGTAGTCAGACAGTGTGGCAAACCACTCATGATTAGGAGATTCATTTGGTTTTTCATCATCAACAACTTTTACATAATAATTTAAATAAAAAGGAAATTTACACAGCTTGAAAAAACTTGGATATCACAGCCGCATTTTTTTCAAAGCAGGAGTCCCTCCTCAAGCCTTTGTCCTATTCTGTGTCTTCCCTTGCTGTCCACTGCCTTTCTGTCTCTTGTCTTTTTAAGCAATTGGAGGTCTCTCCATGCCTGTGGTTATTTCATTTCTCCATTCATCCATTGTAGCACTCACTGGCTCTACACTATGCAATGTGAAAGTTCTCACCTTTGCATGATATCTGTCCTTTCCCCAGTTTTAAAATTCCTTCACAATAACTCGGGTGTGTGTGTGTGTGTGTGTGTGTGTGTACATGTCTGCAGGTGTCCACAGAGGCCAGAAGAGGGTATCAAGTTCTCCCAGAGCTTGAGTTACAGGCAGGTGTAAGTTGTTCCATGTGGGCTCTGGGAGTCAACTCTAGTCTTCCGCAAGAGCAGCAAGAGCTCTTAACTGCTGAGCCATCTCTCTAGCCTCTGTCCCCGAATATTTGATGGTTAGTAAGTCTTTTAATTGTTTGATTAATTACCCTTAAAACATTCATTTCCCATGTTTGACTGGATATTTATTTTTCTATATTGATAGGAATTTCTTTATGCTTCTAATAATTCAACTTTTATTATATTCTCCATAATCCAATGGTGAGGCAATACAGTATTATTCTTACATTTTTCTAACCCAAAGCAATGAGCCTGTTCTTCCAGTGCTTACCTTTGTTTTTAGATATGTTGATTTTTATATTATCATCTCCTACATACATTGTAAACATTAGCAATGCAAATCAACATTTTCCATCATATTGCACACTTTTTTTGTGCTTATATTTTATTTGTGCTTTAACGAATAAAGCTTGCCTGAAAATCAGAAGGAGGAGCTAGCCACTAGTTAACCATACAGGTCTGGAGGTCTGTACAGACAGACAGGAAGTGATAGAGCTGGGTGGAGAGAGGAGCTTGCTCTCTTGAGACTGAGGATTTTGTAGAGGTAAGAATGTGGCTGGCTGTTCTGCTTCTCTGATCTTTCAGCTTTCACCCCAATATCTGGCTCCAGGTTTTTTTTTAATTAATAAAATCGTTCAGCCATTCATGTTACACTTTTTTTTTAAATTCTACGATTTTAAAATTTTTAGTGGTATGATCTCTATTCTTCTCTCTCTCTTTTTTAAAATTTTGACCAAAATTAAAAAAAACAAAACAAAACAAAACAAAAACAACTTTCAGTTCTTGTCATGAGTGTTCTTGCTAAGACTGTTGTTTACCTACTGTTAGGGTATTTATTATACAGACTGGAGAGATGGCTCAGTGGTTGAGAACATGCACTGCTTTTGCAGAAGACCTGAGTTCACTTCCCAGCACCCATATTGGGTGGCTCACAAGTGCCTGTGCTTAAACTCCAAGAGATTCAATACCTGTGGTCTTGACGGGCATTCACACTTACAGTCACATACCTATACATAGACACACACACACATCCACATAATTAAAAATTAAAAAAAGATTTATTACAATGTGGAAGTCTTTGTTAGATTTATCTATCATTTACTTTTATATTTCTCTTCTTTATGCTTTCCTGAATTCTAAGTTTTTGCTAGATGAATATGCATTTCTTTATGTTTCTAATAATTCTACTTTCATTTGTATTCTTCTATAACCCAACAGGCAATGCAGTATTATTTTTACATTTTTCTCACTCAGGAAAATGAGCGTGTTCCTGTGGCTCCTACCTTTCCCCGAACCTGTCTGGCTTTCAACACAGCCTATGATTTGTAGATCCACAGCTAATAATAAGTCATCTTTTCCTTTTGTGTTTGTTTGTAGGAAAGTCTGTTTCTTGGGCATTTATTATACTTATCTTAAGTGTTACGTTTACTGATTTCATGTAAAGTCCATTCTTTCTATACTATGCAAGTGTCTGAGTCTTTGTTTTAAGTTAATCCCTGATCAGTTGTAGTCTAACTTCAAGTATGTTTCTGGAGAGTGTACATGATTTATAAGCTTTATAAGTCATTTTATTTTCAGAATGTCTACTGCTTTCCATGACTGAGCCAATGTTTTAGTAATCATTATATATATATATATGTATATAGATACATAGATGCATATATATGTTCAGTCACTGTGTGCATTTATTTTTGTGACATTAAATGTGTATTTATTTATTATGAGATTCTGCTCGTATAACTATGAATGCCAAGAAGTCACCATCTGTGGTGTACAAGCTAGAGACAGAACCCAGGAAGCCAGTGCTGTAACTCAGTCTGGGTCTGAATATCCAAGAACCAGCAGCTCTTTTCCAAGGGCAGGAGAAAATGTTTGTCCCAGGCCTAGGAATGCAAGTCAAAGGAAGTTCCCCCTAATCCATGGTAGTGCATGTACACACCTCTGTTGATGGTATGCATTTTTTTTTGGAGAAAATATGTTGAACATGTACACCAAGTCATAAAATCAGACAGAGCAGCATGTAGCCCAAGCAGACATTATCAGCATGATCTCAGACACATTTAGACTAAAGTTAGCCTCATAAGCAAAATAGGGATAATAGTTTCCATCTTAGAGATTTGTTGTAGTAGCAAAGCCATATAGACTGTGTGAAGGCCTGGAACACAGATGCTCTGCAATACCGTGGAGCCAGGCTGATGTACAGCATTTAGGCACAAATTCTCCTTATTGTCAGAGTTAGACAAGTACAAATGGTTTTAATTTGGATTTGTGATTGGACAACCTTTTACCTGTGTTCCATTTGGCCATTCACTTATATTCTTTTGTAAACTGTCTGTATAAGTCTTTTGTCCATAATTCAATTCTATCATTTCTTTTCTTTTCTTTTTGTTGTTAGAATGGTTCTTTATGCATTTTAAAGGTTGGGCCCTTGTCAGCAAATATTTTCCCCATTATACCACAAATCAGTCTCAATATCCACACTCCTCTTTTTGAGACAGTCTCATGTAGCCCAGGCTGGTCTTGCTGTGTAGTCAAAGATGACCTTGAACATTTTATCCTTGAGTTTCTGTCTCCCAAGTGCTGAAGCAGGCATGGTCCATGAAGCCTGGTCTATGTGGTGCTGGGCACTGAACCTATGAAGGCTTTTTGCATTAGGCAAGCACACTATCAGCTGAGCTACATCCTAGTCATCTCTTCACTTAAAAAAATATCTTTTTTAATAAGCAAATGTTTTTAATTTTGATTAGGTGCATGTGCTGTGGAATGTCATTCTCTATGCTGTGAATATGTGTTGCTCTGTTGGTTGATAAATAAAACACTGATTGGCCAGTAGCCAGGCAGGAAGTATAAGCAGACAAGGAGATTTCTGGGAAGAGGAACAGTAGAGTCAGGAGTTACCAGCCAGACACAGAGGAAGCAAGATGTGAAGGTAGAACTGAGAAAAGGTACTGAGCCATGTGGCTAAACATAAGTAAGAATTATGGGTTAATTTAAGTGTAAGAGCTAGTGAGTAATAAGCTCGAGCTAATGGCCATGCAGTTTATAAGTAATAGAAGCCTCTGTGTGTTTACTTGGATCTGAGTGGCTGCAGGACTGGGTGCGACACAGGAAAACTTCAGCTACATGCATGTGATAGTTTAAACTGTCAACTTGACACAACCTAGAATTCCTGGAAAGAGAGTCTTGATGGAGGGGTTATTTAGATGGAATGGTTTTGTGGGCATATCTTTGGTAGATTGTCTTGTTAATTGATGGAGGAAGACCTAGCCTATTGTGGGTGGTATAATTCCCGAGGAAGGAGGATCCTGAACAGAATAAGAGAGGAGAAAGCCAGCTGAGAGCAAGCAAACGAGGGTGTGTTAATTCTCTTTGCTCTGGACCCACGGCTATGATGTGTCTCGCTGTCTTTATTGCTTCTGCCTTCACATCTATGCTGTGGTCTGGAACTGGAGTTGGAAGCAGAAGTGAACCCTTTCACTCCCAAGTGCGTATTGTCAGGATGTTTTATTTTGCAGCCGAAATGAAACTAGAACAATATAGTTTATCAGCTTCTTTGAATGCTCTGTGGTTTTGTGTCATGTCTAAGAAACTGTCTAGTTACTATCTTGGAGTGCGAACTTTTTCTCCTCACCCCCCATCTCTGCCTACCTGGTTTTGTTTGTATCACATTAAAGTCTATGGATAATTTTTATGCCTTTTTGTTCATGCTGCAAGGCAAGTGTCAAAGTTCACTTTTCTACTTAAGGATATTTAATTATTCTCATATAACCTGGTGAGTAGGCTTCACTGTATTCATTAAATTGCCTCAGTACTTCTGTTGAAGATTAGTTGAGCATGCATGTGTAGGTCAAGTTTGTGAGTCCCTGATATTTATTTATTTATTTATTTGTTTGTTTGTTTTTCTTTTCTATTTGTCTGTACTGACTTGCTGTTCCAGTTGCTGTTTTTAGAACAAATGTCTTGAAACCCAGGAGGTACATTTGCAATATTTTTCTTTTGCAAGTATGTGTGTGTGTGTGTGTGTGTGTGTGTGTGTGTGCAGTTCTAAGTTCTGATCCTTATATAAAATTTGTAGTTAACTCAAATTTTTCTATAAAGGTCCACTAGTTTTATTTTGTTTTGTTTTGTTTTGATATAGGGTCTTGTTAGGTAGCTTAAGCTGGCCTGGAAGTCTTGGTTCTCTTATCTTAGCTTCCTGAGTGCTGAGGTTACAGGTTAGAGGTTGTACCATCATACCTGGCTATGCTGAAACTGTCATTAGTCTTGTGTTGAAACTACAGATTCATTTGGAGACAGACATCTTAATCACATTGACCCTTCACATTGAAGAACACAGTGTGTCTCTCCATTTATTTAGACCTAATTTGCTAACTTGTCTCTGGAATATTCTGTTCTTTTTGAAATAATTTTTTATTTTATTGTTCTTGATGTTGACTTCAAGGTTTAGTAAGATACTTAAAAAGTGATTTTGCTGATGAATTCTTACTTCCTTTTTAGTGTAAAGCACTTACTCTTACAAATCCTTAAGGCTAGCTTCATTAGTGGAGAGCACAAGGCTTCTCATTCCAGAAACTGCTACATGATTCTCACATGAATCGTAGGAACAGCAAACATCTCTAAATCATGAAATATGATAATCTTGACTTTAAAAGGTTTGATTCAATTGTAGGAACAGCAAACATCTCTAAATCATGAAATACGATAATCTTGATTTAAAAGGTTTGGTTCGATAGCCTGAGATCTTGCTGAATTCCCTCATTAGTTCCAGGAGTCTCTGCATTCCTCTTAAGGGTTTCTGTTCAAACAGTCATACTACCTGCAGGCATGGCTTTCCTCCCTCCTTCTGGCTTCCATGCCCTTTTATTCCTCTTCACCGACAGTAACCGCTGGTGGTATCAGCTCTGAGCAGAAGTGCAGAGAGCCCAGGGCGTGGCCTTTGGGTCTTGAGGGGCAGCACTCAAGCTTTCATTGTGCGCTGTGACCTCAGCTGTAGGTTTGCTTCATACACACCTTTTACCACATGGGAGACAGTTCCTTCTCTTCATAGTTTGCTGACAGGTTTTCACGGTGGGTTGGGATTTTCATATCCTCCCCTTCTTTATTCTGTTAATATGATGAACTACATTGGCCTGCCTCCCTTCCTCCCTTTTATTTAATTTTTTTTTTCATTTTTCCCCTGAGATGTGGGTCTTACTGTGTTGTCTTTGCTGAACTTGAACGCCTGGGTTTAAGTAATTATCATGCCTTAAGCCTCCTGGGTCATTTCTTTTTAAACTGTCACCTAACTTTGAATGGCATGGTGTGTTAGTTTTCAAGTCATTGCTGAGATCAAATACCCAACAAAAAGCAATTTAATGGAGGAAGGATTTATTTTAGTCTCATCTTGGGAGTGCAGTCCACCATGGAGAAGAAGGCATGGTGACTGGAGGGGTTCTTTGCTATATGGTCCAAGAGTGAGTCAGCTTGTCCACTTTTGGGGCAATCAGGGAGCAAGGACAAGCAGGACTCCACTATAAACCTCAAGGTGGGTTCCCTAGTGACCAGAGAGGCGTCACACTGGCAGGTCCAACTCAAAGCCTCCAAGCTGCAAGTGTCTCATGACAGTTGTGAACAAGAAGCAACACAAAAGCATAAACTTACTTAGAACATTATGAGGTTATCTCCTCCCTCTCCCTCCCTCTTTCCTTTTCCCTCTTCTCCTTTGTGTGTGTGTGTGTGTGCGCGTGTGTGTGTTTCTGCATGTGTGTTCATATAGAGACCAAAGGATAACTTGAGTATCATTCCTTCTGTACCATCCACCTTGTTTTTGGAGATAGAATCTCTTGCTGGCCTGAAAATTGTCAAGTAGGTTCTCCACTTTACGTGCTAGGGTTATAGGCTCATGCTTCCATAACTGGATTTTTAAGAATAAATTTTAATGAGGTTTCTGGGGGATCAACTTCAGGTCTTTATGCTTGATTGATTTAGTTACCTCTCCAGCCCATGGTTTTATTATTAGTTTTAATTAAAACATTTTTATTTTATGTGTATAGATGTTTTGCCTGCATGAATGTCTGTGCAATACTTACATGCAAGGAAGCCAGAAAAGGGCATCAGATCTCCTGGAAACTGGAGTTACAGTCAGTGGTGAGCTGCCATGTGGGTCTAGGGAATGGAGCCTGGGTCCTTTGCAAGGAGCTGTCAGTGCTCCTAACCACTGAACCATCTCTCCAGTCTCCTATTTCGACTTTTTTTTTCTTATGATACTGCCACATAAACTCTGAGAAGTTAAGGATATAGAAAACCAACTTTTTATGAATTGCACAAGAGTATACCTTCAAACTGATAAATATCTTAGTTAAAAACTAAGATACTGAAATAAAGATAGAAGAAGGGGAGAAACAAATAAGAAGGTTTTAATAACATATAAGGTACAATGGTGAGGGCTGGAGAGATGGTCATTCGTGCCAGTGGTTCTTTACTTATTTATACGTTTAGAGATAGTTTAAAGCCATTCCACCGTCTCCTAGCTTCCATTGTTTCTGCCGCAGTCTGCCGTTCTTCTCAGTGTGTCTGCCGTGAGTGAAGCTTCCCTCGGCGATTTCACACTGCGACCTTGTTTCTGCTTCCCAGCACTTAGAGTTCCTTACATTGAAGTTTCTTTAGTTTTATAAATCTGTAACTGTAGGCTTCTCATAAATGTGGTTTTTTTTTTAAAAAATTAACTAATTAATTGCTTGATTAATTAATTTTGAGAGTAGCTCTTTCTATGTAGACCAGACTGGCCTTGAACTTGCAGAGTTTCACTTGTTTTAGTACTGGGATTAAGTATGTGCCATCACGCCCAGCTTGGGATGTTTCTTTAAGTAAACGTTTTCTGCCCTATTCCTTTCCCAGGTGAAACATTTTGAAACCACTAGTGCACACGTCTCCACATTTATTTTCCTCGATGCTTTCTTTTTCCATCTCTTTATTTGAGCTGAATGACTTCTTTATCTGTGCTCAAATTTACTTTATTAGTTTACATTTTATTTTAGCTGGCGACTAGTGTAGCTTGACTTAACTGAAAGGCTGTCGAGTCATTGGTGGGTGGACGTTCAGAACTGCTTTCCCGCTGTAAGCCTTATCTGTCAGCTGTTTTCTGTTTGAGCAGGCCATGTGTAACTCAGGGGTCAACCAGGTGCTGAGTTTAGTGACAGAATTTGGTGTATTTCTTCCTAGCTCTTCTCTCCTCACTCTCTGATTGTCTAGATTTCATAGCACCCCTCCCCCCGTTATATTCAGCTTCCAAGTAACAACTTTTTCTTGAAATTTCTACCATGTCATGTTGGTCATAATTTTGGTTGCCCTCAGCGCACACTAAAGAAACTAGATGTGATGGTTTCCTGTACAACTTTGATTTCCCTCTCAGCTCTTGGAGACCTTGGGTATTTATATTTTTTCTTTTTTTTTTTTTTTTTTTTTTGTTTTTTTCGAGACAGGGTTTCTCTGTGTAGCTTTGCGCCTTTCCTGGAACTCACTTGGTAGCCCAGGCTGGCCTCGAACTCACAGAGATCCGCCTGCCTCTGCCTCCCGAGTGCTGGGATTAAAGGCGTGCGCCACCACCGCCCGGCTATATTTTTTCTTATTAACCCCCATTTTACTGAAGCTAGTTTGACTGTGTTCCTGTTTTTTCTAAAACCATAACAGAAGCTGTTCATCTTGAAGTCCAGGACAGTTACAGACCTGGCAGAATGGTTCAGTAACATAGGTGTAGCTTAAGCAACTATGTATTATATATCATATAGCAGATTACTTGCAAACCTAATAACTTAATACCAGGTAGATTTATGATGTTACACCAGTTTTGAGAAGCAGGAGTTCGGCAGCTCCTTCGATAGATTTCTGTCTTAGGTTCTTTTATGAGGCTGCGATCACAGTGCTAAAAGCCTTACTAGGACAGGAAATTCTCGTTCTAACCTACTGATGTCAAGATACAGGTCTCCAGGTCCTTGCTACATGGACCTCTATAGAGATGGTTCTTAGAACATGGCTACCCCCAGTGAGTAAGCACAGACACAGACAGGGTGACAGAGAGACCCACGACTGACTTCATTCACAGCAGTAAACCTCTCTGGTCCTGGGCTTTTCCTGGAGGGGAGGCTTTTGACTGAAGCCTTGATCTCGTTACACAGAGTGC